>JAODJU010000041.1:138523-154038 GCA_026776725.1 Gnathonemus echidnorhynchus
GACCAGGCAGAGTAGGGTTACAGGAGATGGAGGGACCAGGCAGAGTAGGGTTACAGGAGATGGAGGGACCAGGCAGAGTAGGGTTACAGGAGACGGAGGGACCAGGCAGAGTAGGGTTACAGGAGACAGAGGGACCAGGCAGAGTAGGGTTACAGGAGATGGAGGGACCAGGCAGAGTAGGGTTACAGGAGATGGAGGGACCAGGCAGAATAGGGTTACAGGAGACAGAGGGACCAGACAGAGTAGGTTAAATGGGGGATTTTGCAGGACCCGGCAGAAGATGCTACTAACTGCCTGACTTGGGTTTTTCTCCATATGTGCAGCTAATAATGCTTCAACCTCCTAATGTGAATGCTTTTTACTAATCATAAAACTGGAATTTTCTTTACTGTTTTCCTCCAGTTAAAGACCCGTGTTCAGTTGTAAAATAAAAGAATTAATTAAGTGATGCTGTTTTGCTTACACATATATGTGTTGCGTTTGGTGAAGCATATGAGACAGATTAAGTCTAATTATAGCAATCCTTTGTTCTAAAGTCCATTCTTTTTAAAGCACAGGAAACTTCCGTTTAAATCAAATACCAGAAGTAAAATATCAGCCAATATGGCCAAACGCAGTTACCCATAGTTCCATCATTAAAATGAAGTTGAAATAATAACAACACACGGCAAGCCAAAATCGGGTGATACCGTTCCAGATCAAATGCACGGGCAGCCCTTCACATCCTACGAACCGCCGCTCCCGTAGCGCGTCTCTTCTACAGAACGCAAATAGCAGCGTCTAATCAATACTGCCGACCCACGAAAAACACGAACGGCGGGCCGGACCCTGCCCATGAGCTCATCCCGCCAGCCAGAAAAAAAAACACGAACCCTGGGCCGGGCCCCGCGCATGGGCATATCCCGCCGCCTACAAAACGCACGAACCCGGGAACTGCAGCTTATCCTTCCGGTCACTAAAGATACGAACCCAGAACCCATCCGACGGTCTCATTTTAAGGCGAAATCGCTGTCGTGGGTCCGCCTTGCGCCGCCTGAACGCACAGCCATAAGTACCCATCCTTACATGGGCTATGCGTTCTCCATCACTACACCTACAGGGCAAATTTATGACCATAATGGGTATCAAAGGCATTCAGGACGTGTCTGCTTAGTGAAGTGAGGCAGCGATAAAAAGCAAGACATACCGATATAGTATTTTATTACGCATACCTAAACATTAATATAATAGTAATTAATTACATTGATGATGGTTATAATAATAATAAATAAATAAATGACGGGACTCCGCTGTTATGTCATATTTATTTCATTATTTTATTCAATTTATTATCACGACAGCACCTCAACTTATTTTATCTTAACTCACCTTAATTATTTGCAACGATTTGACGCGAATTATTTTGACATTGGTATTATTTTTAAATTATATGATTGCAAAGCTTACATCTTAGGCTGCAGATTGAGACGGCCCTTCATCGTGTGCCTGTCATCACCTGCCATCTTCTGCTCGCTTAAAGCGCATAGACGGAGCCACCATCACTCAGCTCTAAAGCATAAGAAGCGAAAGCTAATCCGAAAGCCACGGGGAGATGCTCAGCTATGAAAGCTTTCTCCATGTCGATGAGCGCCGTCTATGCTTTCCCCGCATTATAAGCAAACGTATCGGTCAAAGAGAAAGATCTCACCTGCAGGGAGGACCTCGGGATGCATCTATGGCAGCAAATGCTGCCTATCGATAGGGGTGGGGAGAACCATGAAGATCTTACATAAAAGCCATGTTACCAAACGCGAAACTTTCACATCCAGAAAGCGGCCAAATCAACGCCCCATTCGCCTCATTAAGGGGGACCGGGGGCGGCTCCATGTAGACGCAGCTGAATCTCTGCACCATTGAATGGGAAGACGGAAAATGCGGAGAAAGCTCCGCCACATAAAATCATCAATAATACTGACGCATATAAATTAAAGATGCCCGTAGTGTTCCTGCCTTACACATCTCTCCACGCTCAGTCTTCCGTAGAAATCGACACAATACGCAGGATAATGAGAATCTTCGTCGATGGTTTTTCCGCCGCATTATCTTTCTCATACCATATAGTCATGATTTATATATTTGTGGAGCAGGAAAAGGTGCGATCTCCTCCCTGTACGCGGTTTGCTGTAAGCAGGGAGACGTGCGCTCGGCGCGGAGGGGGGGAGGGCGGAGCAATGCAGCAGCGCGGACAGCAGTAACGCCGTTCAGAAAGCCCCCGCGAAACGAAGAAGCGCCGCTTTCCGAGCCGCGCGACAGTGAAATCGGTGTGCAAAGGATAAAACAGCTTGGTACAAACCTGAGCATTGGGGCGTGCCTCTGTTCTCATGTTCCTGCTGCCTCTGGAGCTTCTGATTAATGTGTGTTTAGCTTTCAGAAGGTATCTAAACTCAAATGCTGTATCTGCATTCATTAGGACCATGCCTTTACAATCTGACAGGACATTCATAGCTGACATTATGGATAGCTTTATTGACTCATCTCCTCGTGGGCTGTGAGTTTGAATGCTCTCTTAGCTGTGTGCAGAGTTTGCACGCTCATTCCATATTTGTGTGGGTTCCATTTTCCATCCACAAAGATGTGGTTCATGTCTCGGCTGTGACCACAGGACTGAACAGGATTGGCTTATACGTGGTCCGTAATGAGCATCTCTGTCATGTGTTGCACCCCAGTCTTCCTGGAATGGGCTGCAGCAGTTACCAGGACAAGCGGTGATGGAAGCAGGACCCATGGACAAATGTTGTCCTGAGCCATTGTTGAAAGGGAGAGGTAGTGATAAACCAATGACATCGTTTTATGAATGTAAATCGGGTTGATGTCACGAAATTATAATTCTTTACATACAGCTGGAATATAATGGAAAATGCTACAGAAATGCAATAAGTTGAACAAATCCATACTCATTTTTCTTTGGGGGCTTGAATGATAATGTGGCTGAATTGTCACAGGACCAGTAGGGATACACAAGAGATGGGAGGCTCTGTGGTGAGACATAGCTGATGAGCTGTCTCATAACAATGACCAGTTCTGTGTTACACTTGGTTTGAAACCAAGAAAAAAATAGCAAGTCAAAAGTAGTCAGTTCTCATGAAGAGGAGTAACAGTTTTTATACCCTGTCTGGAAGTAACAATTAAAAAAAAAACATTTAAAACCTCACCAGAATGTTGTTAGGTGGTATATTCTGTGTTTCTCACAGTGTGGCATGGCACAGACGGGAAAAGAGTGAACAATCCACTTGCGGCTCCAAGACAAAAAAGAAAAAATATATATTTAAAAAAAACTGAATACAAGGGGAAAACTACAAGACCACAAGGGGTCAAAACAAACAGGAAAAATAAAGAACAAACTCAAAGTAACACCATAAAGAAACCAGGCAACACTGAGGAACAAGAGCAAGCTGTATTACACAGTAACACAAAACCAATTACTGACTAAGGAGCTGAACACAGGCAGGCACTTAATACACAGGGACACCAGGGCAAACAAGGAACAGGTGCAAAGCATAATCAAATCAACAAATCAAAAAGGACTCAGGACAACAAGGAATACGTGGGGCAGATTACATTTAAAAGTACAGAACACTAAGGAACCTTAACATACACCAAAACTAGAAACTAGGAGGCATAACTCAGAGGGCTAACTATACAAGAGAAAAACCAAAATCAAACAGGACACAAGCAGGGCAAACCGAACAGGGAAACAAAATAACTACTACTGTCAAACACTAGGAACAACAAAAAACAATAATTAAACAAAATAGCTAAAGCTGGTTCCAAGCCAGCCTCAAATCCACAACCACTAGATTTTCAGTCTGAGCTACACATTCAGCCCATTGAGCCACGCAGCAGGCCAGGGAATCAGGAGGGCACACTGGGGCTAAAGGACAAGATACAGAGTGGCGAACAGGATGGCCAGCAACACCTGCTGGTCTAAGGGAGGGAGACACAAAGGGCAGGGTAAGATGGGCACTGAAACTTAGGGTTTTTACATTATTTTCGATGCACTCAGAGCTATAATGGAGATCTTTAACAGTTTCAATAAATAGTTCCTAATATAATGTCAGGTTGTTATCAAAATGCTCTGCAGACGAGTTGACTGGAGACAACCAAGAAAATGAGTCCCACTGGTCTAGCGGATGTCTCAAAGAGACAGGACTTCATAGAGCAGCCCAGCAGAGAATGGACACCAGCCAGCATGAACTGGGGCTCTACTTACTGTCTACTTACTGTCCTAACTCACTGAGCCACACACCAGCCCAAAGCATTTATTCAGATTACTTACATATATATTGTTATGAAACTGAGTCAGACACCATAGTTACAGTCATTCTCCTGACCATCACTGCTTGGATTTTGACTTTTCTGTTGCTGTTATTCCCCCATAACAGACCTGTGGGAAAGTATATGGTTCAGGGTATTCAACTCCCAGCTGTTATGTTATGTTCTGAGCATCATATCCACCCTCCTGCCTCCCCCCTGATGAACCACGCCTGTTGCTTATTACCACTTGTTTGTCTTTGTATTTAAGTACCTGTTTGTGTCATCAGCCCCAGTCTGGTCACTGATGTCACTTCTTTTGTCCGCCCTTTCTCTTCCCCATACTAGCCTTCTCCTTTTGACCCCTTGCGGTCCCATTTGTTTTCCATCCCCTGTTCAGTTTTTGGTTAAATAAAGCCCCCTTTCATTTTCCCAACACATGCCCCGGAGTCCTTTGGTTTTTACTCATGACATTTTTGAAATCTGCACTCTCCTTTCCAACCACATCAACTTGAATAAAATGTATAAGCTCTTGATAGACAGCTCAAAGCTCAGGAGCGCTTTTTTCCACCATGCAGTTAATCTTCTATGTATGCATTTATTCATACTGCAGCTTTTGTTAATCTACTTACGCTGTTTTATTTTCTTCAAGTGTCACTCTTAGCAAACGTGACTCATGTCCCCGCATGGCTAATCTAGGCCTGACCGATGTTCTGCTGACTGGGCAGAAGCACCACTGGTCCTCTCATCCATCAAACGCAGAACGATGGGGACCTGTGGGGGGCGGAGGCCCCCAGGGCAATTAGCTGGGCGGGGAATGCAATCATGAGTTTTGTGCCTTCATGGTTTGGGCTGAGTGCTATCAGCTTTGGCCTTTTTGTGGTGGATTAATGAAG
Source organism: Gnathonemus echidnorhynchus (assembly GCA_026776725.1). NCBI lineage: Eukaryota > Metazoa > Chordata > Actinopteri > Osteoglossiformes > Mormyridae > Gnathonemus > Gnathonemus echidnorhynchus. The sequence goes on from JAODJU010000041.1 coordinate 143,710, forward strand.
AAATTACTCCTTCATGCCTCAGTGACAAGGGGGCATTAAAAATTGTGGCCCAAAACGTGACAAAGCCTTTTCATATCATGAGGCCTGAACACTTTCGATTGCTAATGCAGCCGTGAAGACCTTTCACTTGTGAGTTTGTTTTACTTTCGTGCTTTTGTCCAAAATGTTAAATGTTGATTCAAACTAAATGGGTTCTAGTTAACATATATGTCATGTGAGGAAACACTCAAAAACAAATTTAGAAAATATAAAAAAATATATACGTGTGTGTGTGTGTCTGTGTGTGTGTTTATATGTACAGCCATGGAAAAATTAAGAGAGCACTCTACAGTATATTTTTAAACAAATCTGCATTTTTAAATCATGGTTTAATTGTGCTTCTCCTGGCAGACGGTTATGCTGAGCAGCAGGATGCTTTCAGGTCAAAATGTCTAAGACAGCTGTACACAAGAATAAGGGGAATCAGGAGACACTGGGAATGACCAGAAACCAGCCAGGAAAAGGGTGGAAGTGACATTCTAACGCCAGAGATGACCGTTAACTTATCCGACAGTTTCTCCTGAATCGTAGGGTGACATCAAGTGACCTTCTAAAGGAATGGGAAACATTAAGTGCAGGTGTGAAGTGCACTGCTAGGACAGCTCATATCAGGCTCACAGAAGCAGGACTGAAGTCCCATAAAGCAAGGAAGAAGCCCTTCATTAATGAGAAATAGAGAAGAACTAGGCTGCAGTTTGGAGGAAAAAATAAATAAATAAATAATTCACAGATGCTTTGTGCTTTGGTCTAATTTTTTTCCACAGCTGTATATATATTTATGCTGGGGCTGTAACTGATGATCAGCTGTACACGCTGATCTTCAGTGAGAATGCTGAGATTAAAATTAACCACAACGTGACTAACCCATCCTAGTCTACCCAAGTCTCCAGCATAAAACCGGCGATAATCTTAATATCATAGCCTTTTTGGGGGACAGCTCTGTAGCCATTTTAACTGGAAGAGAACTGGAAGCAGTTCCACCATTTAGATATTACCACAATGATGACCACAAGTTTTTCTCAGCTGATATCCTGCTGATGACCGGAAGGTGGATCTTTTGGGACGAGGTTTCAGTTCTAATACTGTCTCTGATTTGCCTCCATCTATGCAGTGGCTGGTGATGTCTTCCCATTCCTGTGGCACAAACTGATGTCAGCAGCCAGTCTTTAATCCAGACATTGTTTGTTGGGTATCCCTTTACATTAATTGCACCTACATATTGCCTTTATAATGCATTCATAAGACATTCATAAGCAGCATGTAAGTATGCCTTATCATTCTATCATACCTTAACAGCTTGAATATACATTAACAACAAACATTATAATTATATTATTGTCACAGCTGCTTCTGACTAATCAATCAGGAGACTGAGCCTGCTCTGGGTTGGGGTCATGTAGACCCCACCTCATTTAAGCAGAGCAGTGCTCACTGATCACTCATCAGCAGTGGCCTCCGTAGGTACTGTGGCAGTGCCTGTCAGTAGCCAGCAGCTGCTGGCCTGGGGGGGTTGGGTGCCTTGACTGGTATCTGCCTTGGGTTTCTGGTTGACCAGTTTCTGTGTTGGGGCTTCAAAATCCCAGGTGGCCATTATTCTGGCTGCTGTGCTGTTGGCATCCTGTCTCTGGGGATGTATGTCTTTGGGTTTTGTGTTCTTTCTCCTTTAGGTTCCTGGTTCAGGTTCTCCAGTCCTCTGCAGCTGAGTCAGCCTTCTGTATCACCTCATCCTGGGGCTGTCTGTGGCCCGAGTTCCCCTGGATCCCTGTTCCCAGCAGGTTTGGGGCTGTTGGTCTCGGCGAGGCAGGGGGCGGAAGACCAGGCATAATGGATGAACAGCCCGCGGTGAGCTGTTCTGACACAGACGTAGTTTTATGACGCCTAATAAAATGTTTTTAATTTGAGTGCTGATTCCAAGTCGTGAACATTATTGTGATTAAAGCTGTTGAGTTATAATTACTTGGTGCTTATGAATGCATTATGAAGGTACACTGACTTCTGTGAAGGTGCAGTTAATGTAAAGCGTTGCTGTTTGTTGTTTATAAACACTGCTAGAAGTTCATTGTCAAATTAGTGTTGCAGACAAAGCTAATATTTAGTGAAAGCAGACATTATAAGGACAAAAATGTCCAACTGAATGCATCACCTCTTGGTCATTAGCCAATCTAATAGCTTCGCTCTTTAGCTGGAAGGGCTGACTGCAGTATTACAGCATTTCTCCCTCCGTCTTCTTGATAACTGTTCATTTCTGAAATAGATAATTAAGTTTTTTCTTGAATCTGCAAGCAGAGCAGAAGAGGGCTGTGAACAACTTCACTGGCTTCTCCCTGCTGAAACAGCCTCCTGTTCAGCTGAAAATCTCAATCCCTTTAAGCGCACTGTCAAGACTGCTGGTCTGTTACTCCTGTGCATCACATAGATGTTGGATGGATTCACCTGCTTGAATCTGCTGTTGCTTATTTGAGTGTGATGGTTTGGCTGTGAGAGGGAGCTGGGCACCACAGAAGCGGAACTGCAGGTTTAGGCAAGGGGCCACCTTCACCTGCAGAGCATCGCTGTGTGGTCAGTGTAAAACTGCATGTATAGTGAAGCCATTCTAATTAAATGACATCTTTGTTCAGATTTAATAACTCCTCCTTTTTTTTTTTTTTTTACAAATTATTAATAATAAATGCTTTATTTTACATTTGCACAAGTACATTGGAATGCTTCTCTTCAGCTACCCCATTTTCTCTCCATAGCTTCCTAGTTCATCCTGTCTGAGCTCCGAAGGGCAGTGGTGGCTCTAACAATCAAGTAACTGGTATTTTGTGAAAAATCTTCAAATTATTCAGGTTCCTGATCTAATACTAAATACAAGCAGCAGAGTAAAGCTTCCCCTAGGATAAGAACACCATTCAAACGGCAATTTATATTTGCAATTTTTATGAATACACTTACAGTAAGTCAGAAAGTGTATATGTTATAGAATTATAAATTCAAATAAGAATAGAGAAAAGTACAGAGCCGCTAAAGAGACAGGGGTGGATTTATTTATTTATTTATTTAGAATTTTGCACTGTCCTGTGACATATACATGTTGTGCACTCACTCACTGTCCTGTGACCTACGTGTGCTGCGCACTCATTCATTCACTATCCTGTGACCTATATGTGCTGTGCACTCACTCACTGTCCTGTGACCTATATGTGCTGTGCACTCACTCACTGTCATGTGACCTACACGTGCTGTGCACTCCCTCACTCACTGTCCTGTGACCTACACATGCTGTGCACTCACTGACTGTCCTGTGACCTACACGTGCTGTGCACTCACTCACTGTCTTGTGACTTACACATACTGCGCACTCACTCACTGTCCTGTGATCTACACGTGCTGCGCACTCAGTCACTGTCTTGTGACTTACATGTGCTGCGCACTCACTCACTGTCCTGTGACCTACACGTGCTGTGCACTCACTCACTGGATTGCATCCAGTGGTAATGGATCAATCTATTTTTTATTTGATTGTAATGAAAAATATACAGGTATAGTATTAATGCTTAATTACCATGAATTTGTTATAAAGTCATGCAAAGGAGTGCAAAACCAGTTACGAGGAAATGCAAAACTTTTTAAATATAATATTTTCCAACCCTGACCCCTTAGTGTTTCCATACCAAAGAGAAGAAATGTTTAGATTAATAATTTCCGCATTCGCTTATAATATTCGTACAAAATATACTGTAACTGGCGCAAAGAAGGAACCAGCCCTGGACGTGGTGTCTGTCATTGCAGGGCGCACACTCACATACACGTATGGTCAGTTTTGCCACTCCAGTTCAGGTCCAAATGGAAACTTCTGCTAGTGTGAGCAAAACTCATCATCTGAAGCAATGTATGGTGATGTATGTATGAATTATTATATATGCAATTACTCAATAAATCATCAAATCAATCTGTGGATTACTCGACTACCTAACTACTGAATGTGCATCACTATCACATCATCGAAAAGTCAAAATATTCATCTTAAGTTCATCATAACCTTTGCAGTGGAGAAGTATCTATATTCCGTAACTCCCTGTTCATGGTGCATCACACAGCATCCTGCATAGAATGAAATGCTCAGTGCTTCAGCCAAGTGATCCTTTCTTAAATCAGGGGAGACAAGAGCCTAAGAACATTATTCACTCTTAAAGACCTTTGTGTCAGCTATAGATTTTATCATTCTGGATGCCAATACTACAAGAGCTCTACACTGCAGTCCATTCCATCACTGCAAAGCTGTGATTATTTTGAGAAAGTCTTAGTCCAATGAATGCTCATTCAGATAGTTTGCTCTGCACAAGTACCTAGGGAAAGTGTGTAGATTGAATACTACACTCAGGAAAGTGTATGAAGGAGAATGTTGAGATCCTATTGACATTGTATTGATGTTCTATTGAGATCTATTCGATATCCTATTGAGATTCTATTGATATCGTATTGAGACTCTATTGAGATCCTATTGAGATTCTATTGAGATTATACCTAGATTATATTGAGATCCTATTGAGGTCCTAATGAAATCTTACCGTATTGGTAAGATGCCATCTGTATCAGTGGGGCTCCCAAGGTTGATCTAATAATCAAAATGATACTTATTAGCTAAAAACTGGCTTCTTCTTCATACTACTGAACAAACAAGTTCCCCTTTAAGGTGATCAGCCTGCTTCATATCAGCTTCCTAGTCAGCTGTACTTCACAGTCCAGTGCATATCAATGGGCACTTTGACCATCAGAGTCTCCACATTTTCCGTTGTATTTGTAAGCATAAATAATGAGGGACAGAATGGAATGTAAATTTCTGCTGTTTCTTAAATGAAGGTGGATACAGCCATCTGTCTGATTGGTACCTATTATTCTCTGAAGCCTGCTGAAAGAAAAAGGTCTTTGGTCGCATCGGGGCATGAAGGAGGAGTGACCCACAACAAAAGGGATGCAAAGCTCTCAGCTGCACGTTTAGCCCATTCTGCCATGTGGCAGTGTAGGGAGAAAAAGAAAACAATGTGAACCAAGAACGGTGCTAAACACTGAACAAAGAACGGGATGGACAGTGACACCTGCTGGGCAAATGGTGAAAGGGCAGACAGAGCAGGACATGGCAAGGACCGATCCTAACATCTTTATCGCTGCCACACCTCTTTCCTTCTTATTTTAATTGTTAAAAAAACCATAAGAGAGCGTGGAGGAGAGAGATTTTATGTGTGCTTATCTCCAGCTATCTTGTGGGGATCAAGGTGTTATAAAATATCCATTACCAACCAGGAACTGAACCCAGTAAAATAGCTTCTTCCTATGATACTTACATTAGCCATGTTTTATTTAAGGAAAGAACCACACAACCGTTCAGGACCACAGGCAAGTTTAAAAGGAACTGTAGCAAGGTACAAGAACTAATAACTAGTGAATACATCTTTCTAAAATATGTCAGCACTTCATGTATCTCGGCTTGTGACTAACCTACTGCCCTTTCTGCTTAGTGCATGTAAAACACGGGAAGGATGTTTCAGGAAGATTATGAGATCAGAGATTGAGCCCCTCTACTCACCTGCATCCTACTTCATTATCATTTGTGGTATGCGCTAGAGTCACCCAGCAATGGTTCCGGTCTTGTGGATTATGATTTGGAATAAATTAGAGAGAGAACTGGTTGTTATTTTATGAATTCATGACATTTTCTGGGGTGATTGGTTGGCACCCTGTCCTGGGTTGTTCCCTGCCTTGCACCCATAGCCTCCAGGATATTCTCTGGACCCTGAATAGGATAAGTGGTTTCAGAAATTGGATGGATGGATGGACACATCCTGGGGGTTTCCTGTTTCATCCTCCAACCTCACACCCTGTAGATCTGTTCAGTGTCCAGAAGAGTGGGATAAGTCTGCTAAGCTGAGGGAAGCTGGATAGCATAAACCTGCTATGATCTGTTCCTTATGCCACAGAAATATTTCTCCTAAATTCTTTGTATTTTGTATTCTCTGTATTTCTGACATTCTTGGTTGTCTTTTATAATTTTATATTTCTGAGGTACACTTGGAAAATGTCCTGGCACAGACCTGTGATATGCTAGATGGACTGCATCTCAACTGGCTTGAGGATGGCTGGGAATAATAGTGGTTGGAATTGGTGACTGGAAATCCCCCAGAAGCAGCTGGAGTCGGTGGCTGGGAATCCCCCAATAGTGGCTGGAGTCAGTGGCTGGGAATCCCCCAGAAGCAGCTGGAGTCGGTGGCTGGGAATCCCCCAGAAGCAGCTGGAGTCGGTGGCTGGGAATCCCCCAGAGGCAGCTGGACTCGGTGGCTGGGAATGCCCCCGAAGGGGCTGGAGTCAGTGGCTTTAAATAGAAGAGTCTGCGCTGAAGTGCTGGGTGTGCTGCCATCACAGCTCTTTCCAGGAAGAACCACTTGCAATAGATGCATCTGAGATTTTTCTATTTATTAAGCTTCTTTGTTTCTGAGACACTTGTCTGTCTTTCCTGAGATTCTCTACTTCCTGAATTTGATGCTCAAGTCTTCATGTGGAAGACGATTGGCTCTTTGATGTCTCTTGATACTCTGACAGGAGACCATGTGGAAATCCAGACTGTGCCACTGCAACCCTAAATTAATGGATGTTCTCAACAAGCACACACCTCAAATTTGTTAAAGGTTATTAACAATTAAAGTGGATTTCTTGAACTATTTAAAAAAATAACAGGTCTTCAGTTTAAAAATGTATTCCTTATCCTAAACATAAACTGGCAAACTGTTCCATAATCTAGGGGCCCTGACACTGGTTTGGTAAAAAAGGGTATAATTCTATATACACAGTTCAGCAGAAGCGAAGTTCACATTCAAGCCCACGTAATATAAAGAAAGATATATGACTGTGTCACGTGCCATGTGTGGAATCTGCCTAATTAACATCAATAAAGCCATAACACCTGCCTTACAGTCCTTCTCTGCCCCCCAAACTGTGTAAGGTATTGCTAAGGTTGTACTGCTCTTCTATGCGACTTACAAAGTGTTTCATCCTTGTCTCTCATTTATCACCGATCCGCTCTGCCTATTCCAATACTTTCCTGTCCCGTTCTAGTCTCCAATCCCTTCTGCTCCTGTCCTCCACGTCTTCATAAGAATGACCCTGGTTTCCGACTCTCTTGCCTATGTGACCCCAGTGATGCTCGCTGATCACCAATTTAATTTCTACTTGCCTACTTCTCAGTAAAACCTCTGTATACTGCATTTGGGTCCCTGTGTTTCTGTCCTGACAGGCTTTGTTTTCCATGTCCTGTATTTTAACAGCCCATATTTAAACAGTCCATGGTTGAGCTATTAAACAGTCTGTTCCTGGTAATAGTATCCATTATATGCAGCAAAGTGAAGTATCGACGTCCCATATCGATCGTGTCACCATACAACCTAGAAATCCTTTTTAAACAGTCACAAGGATTTTTTTTTATTAAATTATTTGTTTTTGTTACATTAGGTGAAGTGACATTAACATTTAATATCATCGCACCTCTTGGCAGATATGTGTGCATTTTCTGTCTGTAAATTCAGCACACGTCCTTGAGCACCATGCAGTGACATGAGTAACAGGAGTGCTGTGTGACATATTGCCAATTCTTCACTTTCAGCAACACACACTGAATCCCTGGCTTGGACCTGGATCTTACCAGAATAGGTTACGGACAGTACTGTGCAGGAGCTGGGAATGGCGCCCCCATCAGGAGGTGGCTGACAGTGTCCTTCTACCCCTGTGTCTCTCAATGTAACTCATTGGGTTGTATTAATTCAATGTCTCCTTTTTTTCTACTTTTCTGGAGCTTAGACACACAGATATACACACAGACACCCACACACACACATTCTTAGATCTGACTCAAAGCCAAAAACCTGACTAACTTGTTGGATCACTGATTTACTTCAAAAACCTCAATTTTTGAGTTAGGGTTAGTGCAGTATAAATCAAGCAGTATACCATCTTACTTTTGTGTGTAAGTCATGCATTCCAGCTAAAATTGTGTGCTTCATGTATTTCATAAAATTTTCTGTCATAGCAAATCACAACCACAATCACAAATCACACCAGAAGCACAGTTACTGCGGGCTGAACAGGTCAACGAGGTAATGGGAGGCACAAACAGACAGACAGAGGGCAGGTGAGCTGTGTATGGATTTGACAGGCTCCTGTGATGGGGACGCATGCCATGGAGAACAGGGTCAAAATGTTTGTATGCATTTTTTACTCACATTTTTTCCCACGAACACCTGAAATCTTGGAATAGGAAAAGAATTTCTCTGGATATTTCAAATCCTCATACAGGGTCCAAAACTTGTCTTCTCTCTCAGTAAGCAGGGGAAGGACCCAGAAGCTGCAGGTAGACTGTCTATGGCATATCATTGCCAATATGAGCACCAAACCTAAAAGAAGCTCTGAATGCATTTTTAAGCAAACTGTAGGCAGAATTATATGTCAAACAACCTGTGATCTCCACACCAAAATCTCAGCCTCCTCAAAATCTCCTCATAAAGCCACACTACAATAGCTGTGTCATCTAGATTTTTCTGGTTTTCTGATTTGCGTATTTCAATAATATTTAAATAAGTAAAATCATAAAAATGCATAAACAATGCGCAATATTAAAAACATAACAATATACATAAACGCAAAATGAAAACCCAGAAAAACGGATGTGAAAAAATAAAACAAAAACACGGTTGTGCTTTTCATTTCATTTTTTGGCCTCCCTACTGTGAACATACCCTTACTACTGCCGGGCACTTTTAAGGACAACGCGCCTTAATACACCCTCCTGAGGCAGCGGCCAGCCCCGCTGGATCCCTATCACCGCAGCAGGATTCTCCCACAATAGGTAAAGTGGTCAGCATGTGAAGCCAGCTGTTTGTCAGTGACCACAGAATTAACAGCAATATATGGGAAAGATTTGTGTGGGTTCCTCTGAGATGCTGATAATGGAAATAAATAAATTAATGAAATGCAGCAGAGCAAACTGAAATCCCTTATGAGGAAAGACAGATAATAAGGATGTGAATCCATTGTTTACACATGGTGGATCTTATTTGGCCTGAGTGAAACATTCACCTCATTATTCCTGTCCACAGACAAATTAGATGAATAAGAGTGAAGCAGCAGTGTTGGCAGATTGAATAAGGACAAAAAGTGCTGCCTGTAAGCTATTTAATGTTACCCATTTAATCCGGTCAAAATCTGCAGAAGTGGTAATCTCTCTCGATGCTGAAAAGGCTTTTGATCGAGTTGAGTGGAAATATCTATTTTTTACTCTTCAAAAATTTGGCTTTAGAGAAGAATTTATAATCTGGGTTAAACTACTTTACTCCTCCCCTGTTGCTGCCGTTATCTCTAACAACACTCAGTCTGCTTACTTTCCTCTTGGGAGAGGAACGAGACAGGGCTGGCCCCTCTCCTCGCTTTTATTTGCACTAGCCATCGAACCTTTAGCAATAGCACTTAGACTTAGCAAAGACTTTAGGGGTATCCATCGGAACGGACTAGAATTTAAAGTCTCTCTCTATGCAGATAATCTACTTTTGTATGTCTCTGACCCATTCCTATCACTCCCCAGCATTTTAGATACTCTGACTCAATTTGGACAAATTTCAGGGTACAAGTTAAATTTACAAAAAGGTGAATGTTTCCCTTTAAATTCTGAGGCAGATGCACTTCCGCCCAAGTTTTTTCCCTTTAAGTGGGCCAGAGATGGCTTTACATATTTGGGTATTGAAGTTACACGTTCTCTCCAAACTACCTTTACAAAAAATTTCACAGTACTTCTCGACAAGTGTAAACAGGATATGAGTAGGTGGGCTAGCCTACCATTTTCATTAGCAGGACGTGTTAACTTAATTGAAATGATAGTGTTACCGAAGTTTTTATATCTCTTTCACAATATCCCTACTTTTATTTTAAAATCTTTCTTTACAACATCGGATAGCAATATTATTCCCTTCATATGGGGGAATAGACCTAGTCGAATCAGCAAGACTTATCTCCAAAGACCGAAACAGTCTGGAGGTTTGGCTCCGCCAAATTTTATTTTTTACTACTGGGCATGTGATGTCCAAAAACTTATACACTGGGTTGAAGATGTACCAATGGTGGAAAAGGCGGACTGGGTACAATTGGAGTTCAAATCACGCAAATACAATTAAGGCACACCTGTGCAATATTCATGCTGTCCAATCAGCACCTTGATATGCCACACCTGTGAGGTGGAATGGATTATCTTGGCAAAGGAGAAGTGCTCAC
>JAODJU010000041.1:162067-172273 GCA_026776725.1 Gnathonemus echidnorhynchus
ACTGTCTAAATATATGTATTCAGCTAGTGTAAACATGCACGGTGCTATCACAGTGAATGCGAGGCTGAGACTGAAGCGTTACCCTTTGTTTCCACTGAGAGACATGCTGCGTGAGTCATTTCCCCACGTGTACAAGTTATTTTAGGTCGGTGTTCACGGTTTGACTTCTGAGATTCAGATTGGATTCTAGGTAATTCTTTTTCGAAGTGGTTGGTTCGACTTTTAAGAAATTCGAGTTCTAATGAGTTCAAGAACTGAGGTACCACTGTATTGCACTTGTTCCTCTCTCTATCTCTGTTTGCACCCCCACTCATAACCAGCCCCCATCTGTCTGTTTCACTTCATGAATGGCTTTTAAGTTTTTCCGCTTTTATTTTGATTTCATCTGAGTTCACACTCTGTTGGTGTTGCGCTGTATGGATGATTATATTTGTCGTAAGTTCTTTTCACATGGGCCTATTTTAGCAGACCAGAAGGATGAGAAGTTTCTCACTTAAGTGGAAATTAGCACCACGGTGCAGTGGGTGCTGAGGCCTGTCACCCAGCCGTCTTGTGGAGCTGCACTGAGATTCATTCACCCTGAATGCATGCTTTTGTGTTTTTTGAATGGTTCTAATTTTAAGGGGTTATTTCTCTCTTTTTTGTGGTGGAGAAATTTCCTGCTGCTTTCTGAGGATTTCTCAGAACACACCTGCATCATTTTGTATCTTTAAAATCCTTTATTTTCAGAATCTTTTATGAAATATCTAATATATAATAACAAAAATAAACCTGTTACCTGCTAAACCAGCAGTGCATATAAAAATTAAGTTAAATTTCATTAACCATCTCATTCATTTTCTCTTTTTCTCAGCAAGATAAATTGCTTGCTGCATCAGTGATAAAATGCACTTGTTATCAGATGCACTTGTTATCAGGGCTGAAGCCGTGTGATTTTTTTTCTGCCAGTGTAGCAGTTTCTAATGTTAAACTCACCATCAAACACAGACACGTCATATTTAACCTTTACAAAAATGGCCCCAACATTGACTGGAACAAGAGAGATCCACACACAGACCAAAAGACACCTGTCTAGTTCACAAATGCAAATACACGATGAAGCCTGCACTTGGAGATGATTGCATCTACTCCTCCTTGAGCACCACCGGCCCCTCCACCGCATTGGCCACACCCCGCTGACCACTCCCTCACACAGGCTACTCCCCCATACCATCCTCTGCCCCACAATGACCACTCCCCCACAATGGCCACCACTCAGAGCTTCAGACTTATCTATATAACAGACACTGTTATCCAAAGCGACATAGGGTTGAGCAGTGTCAGCCAGAGGGTCTTGCTCAAGGGTCCAACAGTGAAATCACTCTCCCAAACATGAGATTTGAACTGGCAACAGTTGGCGACTTCTGCACACTGTGCACCTCAACATGCATTGTCCCTGCTCTGTGATTTTACATGTCCTACCACTTTATGGCTGAGTTGCTGTTGTTCCCAAATGCTTCCACTTTGTTATAATACCACTAACAGTTGACAGTGGAATATTTCACAGTCCTCTGGGAGGAAATTTCATGAATGGACTTAGTGCACAGGTGGCATCCTATCACAGTACCACACTTGAATTCACTGAGCTCCTGAGAGCGACCCATTCTTTTGCAAAGGTTTGTAGAAGCAGTCTGCATGCCTAGGTGCTTGATTTTATACACCTGTGGCTATGGCAGTGATTGGAACACCTGAATTCAATGATTTGGAGGGGTGTCCCAATACAATATAGTGTATGTTTCTGAAACTCAAAGCTAATCTGTCAATCAAACAATGTATTTGTATACTACATTTCCTAAATGAAATACACTGACAGACTAAAGTGATGCACAATGAAGGAAAGATCAAGTAACAGCATACAATAGACTAATAGCATATATACAACATTTTACAGATTGTGGTAAAATGATCTTTTAGCCACTGCCATCAAAATTCAGTAGTTCAGAAATATTCTATAGTTAAGTCTGTAGCACTTTCATTTGACACCAACAGCTTGTCAGTAAAAAGAATGAAGGAACATTAGAATTTGGTGATCAGTGGTCATTGTTGACACACCACAACAGAATGTGTCCTCTGCATTTAACCCATATGTGACAGCTAATTCAGCATCCAGGGAGCAGTGCTTGGGGCGGTACCTTGCTCAGAGTCCCTCAGTGGTGCCTTGCTGGTCGGGGATTCAAACCAGCAACCTTTCAACTACAAGTGCACTTCCCTAACCATTAAGACACCACTGCCCTATGAATTTGCAGTCTTGTGGTATACGCATATACTGTATCATGGTTTGGCATAAAATAGTCTCCTTAAAGTGCACATTTATTTTTCGCCTCTCTTTCTGAGGCAGCCTTTCTGTTTCTGAATTGCATTGAATCAAGTTCTGTGTGGTTCCTGCTTCCCTGAAAACCCTTTGTTAGTCTTTGTTAGTCAGAATAAGGGACTTAAAGAACATGTTGATTGTCTTACCTGCCAGAGAATATTTTTGTATATAATTTGAAAGTTGAATGGCCCTCATTACTGTACACCAGAAGGCTGTGAGTCACCATGGGGTCCAGGAAGTCTGTGGAGAGCCACAGATCATATCAGGCCAGTTCTGCCTACAAAACACTACGTGCCATGCAAGCAGGACCGACACATTCCCCAAGCGTCAGACTCAGAATGTCTCCATCTCAGCCTGCTGTGTGGTGAGAGGCTCTGGGTAACAGCTGCTCATTCTTTAGGGGGCTAAGATGGTCACTTCAAGCAGCAGAGTCAGCAGGGCATGCAGTGGTTAAGGAATCCTCTGCTGACATCAGCACTGACTGAGCTGTTTCTGCACCCACAGTTTCCAAGGGGAGGGTAAAAAGCTCTATACATAATCAGAAACAACTTGATATGCATTCATTTTATTGTTTTTCTTTTAAGAAATAAAATAAAGTAAACTTAAGTAACCTTAGCAGCTCACATCCTGATTTTCTGGAGTACATATGCTGAAGGGACAGACCAGAAAAGCATTCATTTGACCAGTGTGGATTCGCTTAGCCATAAAGGAGAATAGATAAAGATACCTACAGTATCAGATTAAGCTTCGGGTTAGGGTTAGGGTTAGTCACAGAACAAGCCATAGGAACGTGAGCATGTGGGTGCCTGGCATCCCTTAGAGGGTGTTTTCTGTGCTGCCTGCCATGGTGCTGATAACCTACCCATGGCTGTCACTCTGCTGACCTGGAGACCACGGCGCTGATAGTTCCTCCCCTCTGCTAGTAAGCAGGGCCAAGTCAGTTCGGGTACGGTTTGGGCATGGCTTGGGTATGCCTCACAAACTATACAATGAAAAACTGCCAGTTTGCAGTACGACTCAGGTATGGCTCGGTTCTTGGTAGCGCTGGAAAAGCACCAATAGTCCACATCACCCTGTAGTCAACCACTAGTGGTTTTAAGTCTGCTTGCCATATTTCACACAGGAATGAGGTGTTGAAAGAAAGAGGCCAGGAGAGGTATTAGGACAGCCTTGACTAAGACACACACACAAGCACCCCGTGCCTCACATTTGTGTACCCTGCCACACACACACACACACACAGACACACACACACAGGTTTCTAGTTATATCTTTGTTGGGACTGTCCATTCATTTCTATGGGGAAAACTCTAATCTCAACATGATGACCTTAACCCCTACATAGCTCTAACCTTAACCATAAGTAACCAAACAAAATGTGACTTTTTGCATTTTCAGTTTTTTGATGATTTCATTCACAGATCTTTGTGGGGATCTAAAAATCTGGTCCCCATAATGTCAAAATAAAAGTTTTTATTACATTGTGGGAGACATTTGGTCACCACAATGTAATATAGACATAATCTGCACACACACACACACATACCTGTGCCTCACATTTGTGTACCCTGCCATGCACACACATATATTCAAGGTATTTAGCTTTTGGTGTGTTCCTGTAATGTGCTATTGGAATGAGAATAGGTCTGTAAATGAATGTAGAGGGTGGGGAGCAATTTCAGGGTCATGTTTTGAATAATATCACAGGCTGATGAGAGTGACACAATCAGAAAAGTAATGAAGTGAAGAGTCGAGTCACTAAGCCATTAGCATGAGGGATGATAAAGACAAACTGCAAACAGTACACAGCATTGTGACGTCACATTCAACCTGACAGGCTGATGCTACTTGCTGAGGCCTACTTCTAAAAGTGTGGCTTATATAATGTACAATCACAGCCATCCCAAGAATAATGCCCTACTGAAGCAAACATAGCAGCATGGATAAATGGGAAGACAGGCACAGGGATGGGCAAACGGCAGGACAGACACAGGGATGGACTAATGACAGGACAGACACAGGGATGGACACACAACAGAATAGACACAAGGATAGACTAACAGCAGGACAGACACAGGGATGGAAAAACAGCAGGACAGACACAAGGATGGACACACAACAGAACAGACACATGGATAGACTAACAGCAGGACAGACACATGCATGGACTAATGGCAGGACAGACACAGGGATGGACACACAACAGAACAGACACCAGGATAGACTAACGGCAGGACAGACACAGGGATGGACAAACGGCAGGACAGACACAGGGATGGACACACAACAGGACAAAAACATAGATGGACAAACAGCAGAACAGAGAGAGGGATTGACAAACAGCTGGACAGACAGAGAGATGGACAAACAACTGGACAGACACTGGGATGGACAAACAGCAGGACAAAAACAGAGACAGAAAGGCTAAAGGAGGCTTATGAGTACAGGGACTGCAGGGGGGAAATGGGGGGAAACGGTGTCCATCCGGAGAGAGGAAATAAAACTGTATGCTGCTGTTCAGCATTTCCCTCAGAGGTGCAATAAAATATGGGCAGTAAATATAGTGATTAAATTTGCAGGAAGACAGCAGATATTCTGTAAGTATAAATAGATAGATAAATAAGCTGCAATAAGAATTGCAGGATGATATAGACTGGATGTTATAGACTGGCTCAGGAACCCGAAATGCAGTGCAGGCATGCATATTGGCTCTCACAAACCTGGAATGCAGTACAGGCGTATAGACTGGCTCTCACAAACCTGGAATGCAGTGCAGGCGTATAGACTGGCTCTCACAAACCTGGAATGCAGTGCAGGCGTATAGACTGGCTCTCACAAACCTGGAATGCAGTGCAGGCATTCAGACTGGCTCTCACAAACCTGGGATGCAGTGCTGGTGTACTGCCTCGCCAGCTCAGTGAGATGTTCACTTTCTCAGCAAGGCTCAGACCACTGCCATAAAGATTCCTTTGACTATCACCTTAGTATGACAGGGTTTATAATATGCTTTGGTATTTCTGTTTAATGACATTTATGCTGAGGGACTGTCCTCCCATGCAAAGATACTAGAATAGCATTGCTATCATCTAAATACCTTATAACATGGTTTAACCTATTGACACTATGGCAGTATGAAAAATGAGACACCACACAAACCTAGTGTAGGGGGGCTATAGATAGAATTTGGGGGACGTGGAAGGAGTAGGGATTAAATGGGGTGATAGGGCGGTCTAAGGAATACAGTGTTGTCATGCCAACAGCATCTAGTTCTCATTATTATTGCTATTTGTTTCATTTATTTATTTAGCACAGAATTTAATAACAGGATTCAGCCTCCATCCTAGTGAGGTTAAAAAAAACAAAGAGCGATCAAGGTTTACATAAATAACTAACAAAGTCACATATCTGACATTCAACAGAGTCCAGGAGAGACAGGACATTTTTGCTGTTTGCATCATTGTCCAAGTCCACATGTATTTTGAAATCCCCAATTATTATAATATTCTCTAAGGAAATGACTAGTAAGTTAGTAAGAAGTTTCCCAAATTCAGTCAGAAACAAAATGTATGGACCGCGCAGAAAAAACATGAAACAGCTGCATACAATCAGGAATTCACACGAGGTAACGAGGGGGGCGTGGCACACGGAAGGATCGTACGAGCAGGTCATGACACCTTGCTTCAAAGGTAAAATTTCTTTGATTTTGGGTTCAATTTTTAACAGTGAGTTAAAAATAGGTGCCAGGCCGCCTCCACACTCAGAGCCAGGTGGTTTCTGTATGAAACTAAGCCCATCAGGTGAGACTTTAGCAAGAGGAATAGTGTTGGTGAGTTTGAGCCAGGTTTCTGTTAATGAGGACAGGTCCACGCCAGTGTCAAGCACCATGTCGTCCACAAGAAGTGATTATTACCTAGAGGGAATGTTCAATATGTTTATTTCATGCCAGTCACCAACCTGAAAAGGAAAGCGAGGCTGAGATGGGACGAAGACCACAGAATTCATTGATACTAGTATGGAATGTTGATGGTTACCAGGTTGTACATCTTATCAAAGACGAGAATGTGATCAAGACTTGACTCAATCAATTTCCAAGTAACCCAGACACTGTTCATCGGTGGATTGCTAAAATAAAAAGAGATGTTGGACCATATTTTCAGGTAATGTAAAAAGTAAGCTAAACTAGTGTCTAAATTATCTGGATACTCTTGAGACACACATTTCCAAAGACTGCATAGCAAGACTGCTCACCGGTTCGGACAAATTAAAAAACAGGAGTATGTCATCTTTGTTTACATAGTGTCAGCCGAAGACCAGACGGAAAATTAAATGCTTTCAGAGGTAACTGTCAACTAACATTAGCCAACTCATTTGTGTATCAGCATGAAAAATGATAATAATTGCATTGGCATTCATCTACAATTGCTGTGTCAGTGCAGGAATATTTTTTGAGATAAAAGGGGCAAGAACATCAACATTAAGATCAGAAAGGGATTCTTTGTATTTGCAGTAATATTTTTAAACTTTACCTATACAAATACGAACTGCCTGAAATCACTGAACTAAGATTATGAAGAATAATGTTTCTGCCAGGATTTTGTAGTGTGACTGGTAACTTCTGCATCTGGAAGAAAAGTGAGCTACCAGTTATGCATACACCTGCTACTAGTGATTGCACTCATCAATAAATTTATCACCTGTATCACTTATCACCTTGATTAATTGTGTGTCTGATCTGTAAAATGCGAAAAAAATACTAGTCTAAGTCCATTACATTTTGATGCATTACTAAAGTGATATCTGATAAGCTCAATGTCCGCTTTTAGCGCCCTCTTAATGTAACGTGTGATGTCACGGTGGCAATGTGCTTCTGCTATTACAATGAGGCTTCCTCATAAAGATGACCACTTTCTTCATTGATTGTAACTAATTCAGCAATTCCTGCACAGAGATGACTGGACATCTGGAAAGAACCATACATGCTTTCTCTGGCCACATGTTATCATGAGACTAGACTACACTGGATCAGGTGAGCAATTTTTCTCAAGTTCCTTTACGGACCTTTGACTGTAAGTGCGTGGACACATTGGGATGGTGGTGAACATCTCTTCCTGCACAGGCCGAGAATCATCGCACCCTGATTGGATAAGCAGCGGTTGATAATGTATGGATGTATACTATGATACTTTTCCTCCCATTATAAATAAAGTCTTCCAGAATATTGCACTGACATCTGACCTACAGGCAAAATGCAAAAGTCTCATTTTTCAAGGCTTCTGCAGGAACAGCTTTACACTGTGTCTTATTATTGGTGATGGGTTGACGTTGCCTCTATCGTGGCTTCAGCATCTCATCAATCAAGCAGAAAGTTTTTCCAGCTGAAAGGAAGGGAAAACAAGTGTCTGGGTGAGAATGAAATGGGATCGAGCTGCTGCTCTGTTACTGGCATGAACTCCATCAAAGACCGATGTGAAGGAGAAGCTGCGCTTTTGCAAAGCCGCCATTCAACTGGAGATGAGGGGACACTTGCTGGGGATGAAAGCTGCTCTCTAGAAGCCATGGAGCCATGAAGGTGGATTTCAAGCAAGGCTCCTGGGGAATAAGAGAGTCCCTCGCTTGCAGCATGACCAGGAGGACTGGTTGCCTGGCGATACCTCATTAGTCCCGAAAACAGTGTGACCATTCTGACCATCCAGACAGAGAGCTGCTCGCTCCCTTTTTGCACCATGAGTCTGCTCAGAACCAAAGCCCAAAATTACTCTCACAGAGCCACTTTGCATCAGAATGAATTCATGTCACATCTTTCATTTTTTACTGAAGTTTTACTTGTTGGTTCATGTCTTTCTTGAGACTAATAGTAATGCCAGACATTTAGATTAATTCAGTTAGACAGAAGTAACACTGTTACACCTTTAGCTCTACCCCTGCTTGCCACATTCCTGTAGTCACCAGCTCAGTCCCTGGACCCAGTTTCAGGTGCCTCTTGGAAAGGCATTGCAGGACGCTGGCATTGTGTTCAGGGTGTCCCTGTCTCCTGGGGAGTAGCCTGTCCTGGATACACAATATGAAAGCAAAAATAAAAAAGCATAAATTAGATTTTTTTTTAAAATGTGCATATTTTTGTTTTGATTTCTCTGAATTAATATGATGTTATTTTTGCTATATGATGCTCAGCCTCTTTCCTTCCACAGTTATATTTTGGCTCTTTCAGCCATTTGGATGGAGTTGACAGGAGACCCCATCTGAAGTGCATCATACCAAGATGACACATAAGATGTCACATTTCAGCAGTTGTCTTGGGAATCTCACGCCACAGCGTCACGCTTTACATGGTCAAATGCCTGAACCTGATCTCTGCATAACCAGTGGTGGAGGAAGTACTGAAGCTTAGTACTTAAGCAAAATTACAAATATCTGGCAAAATATGTACTCAAGTAAAAGTAGAAGTGCTACATCAACAATCTTACTTAAGTGAAAGTACTAAGTACTTTTAAATTTACTTTATTTTTTAAGTAAAAGTACTAACACAATGGTTTGTCTCAATGTCTGGGATGTGCCATTTTGTAAAAGAATAGTAGATATACTGACATGCCTCTACTGATGTCATTGCTTGTAATAATTACAAGCAACTATATGGTATATGTGTATTGGAAAGTTTGGCGTGCTTATTGTGTGTGGGACTTGAACCCTGGTCCTTGGGCTGTGAGGCAGCAGTTTGGTTGTTTGGTATCCTTTGGGAAATAGTAGGGGTGATGTCCTGACTAAAATCTGGCCATTGGTTTTCTTAGGCTATGGGTGAGGGTGTCTGGGACTAACTGACTGTGTGGGTTCCACACTCACAGGGAGTTATGGGGAGACTTGAACCCTGGTCTGTGGGTTGTGAGGCAGCAGTACTAACCACTGTGCTATCTGGCCAAGACCCTCTTGTTGTCCCCTGTAGGCAACTTATGTAGTTGCTTTCTTTAGACTCCAGCTCACATTCTCAGTGATCAGTGTTTTAAGCTATCAGCAACCATGGTTCCTGCAGTTTGAACTGGGTAGGCTGTGTGAAGCTAAGCAGGATTTGGTCTGGCTTGTCTTTGGATGGGAGCCTAGTTGGGTTGTTGACCTAGGAAGGTCCTGGTTCTTTACTGTAAAGCCTCATTGAGGGTTATTTGGTATCTTTTGGAAAAAGTAGGTGTGACGTCCTGACTGAAATCTGGTCATCTGTTTTCTCAGGCTATGGGTGAGGGTATCCGGGACTACCTGACTGTGCAGGTTCCACACACAGGGAGCTATGGGGGTGGGGGGAGACTTGAGCCCTGGTCCTTGGGCTGTGAGGCAGCAGTGCTATCTGGCCACCCCCCTCTTACTGTCCCCTGTAGGTAACTGATGTAGTTGCTTTCTTTAGGCTCCAGCTCACATTCTCAGTGATCAATGTTTCCAGCTGTCAGCAACCATGGTACCTGCAGTTTAGACTGGGTAATCTGTGTAAAGCTAAGCAGGATTTGGTCTGGCTAGTGTTTGGATGGGAGCCTAGTTGGGTTGTTGGCCTGGGAAGGTCCTGGTTCTTTACTGTAAGGCCTCATTGAGGGTTATTTGGTATCTTTTGGAAAAAGTAGGTGTGATGTCCTGACGAAAATCTGGCCATCTGTTTTCTCAGGCTATGGGTGAGAGTGTCTGGGACTACCTGACCGTGCAGGTTCCACACACAGGGAGTTAACGGGATGGGGGGGGAGACTTGAACCCCGGTCCTGGGGCTGTGAGGCAGCAGTGCAAATCACTGTGCTATCTGGCAACCTATCACCCAGCTGCACAAACTGGAACCACCTCCGTGACGACACACCTTTGCCCTTATTGGCTGAAGAGTTTAGTTACAC
>JAODJU010000041.1:176294-190417 GCA_026776725.1 Gnathonemus echidnorhynchus
GGTGTGATGGGGGCTGTTGTTGTTGGGCTGGAGTTAGTCACTACATTTACATGCACGGTAAGATAATAAAATTATTGTGCTAGTCCAATTAAAACCGGTCCTTTATAGTACATGTAAAGATGTTAGTCCGACTCAAATCGTACTAAAACGAATTTGTCTAAGTTGAATTAATACACCCAGATAATGAGATTAGGAATCAATTTACTCCTTCATGTATACATCCAGGAACTGTACTTGTGGTACTTCAAGAACAGTACTTCAAGGTGTTGGTTTTCCACTGGTTTTCCACAATTTGAGCAGCGGTATTTTGTACTGAATTAAAAAAATGGAAGTAGTAGGACTGGATGATGTGCGATTTTAATACCCACATCACATATCATGCACATCCAATTCTCACATCGCTAGTCTGCTAGATTAAGATCAGGCTTTTTCTTGCCTTCAATTTGGTACAAATAGTGCAGGGAATTTATGTCTCGTGAAAACATTTTTAATCTGTCAAAGGAAAAATAACTGATCAAGTTTTGCAATTTTGTTGATTATTCATTTCCATGATTATTTAGTATATGTTTAAAAATCAGTTTAAAGTTTACCTCTGCTGCTTTTGCATGAGCGCTGCATGTATTCTCCGAGACAATCATAATCGTTTTCATCCTTAATTGCTAGTTAAATCAGTCCTAGACGAGTTCATGAGAAATTTATGTTGAACTCCTTCTTTGTTTCATAAATACCCCAATATTTATTACAACAAAATCACATTTCAATATTTGAAAAATGCCCAATACCATGCTGTCATAGTATATTATACAAAATACTTTATTTCTTGTCATGCTGTCATGATCTTGTTGTATCTGTTCTTCTGAACAGATCGCAATTAAAGGTTGTGTCACTTCATTTGTCCACGCACTCATTGTTATTTATTCTACTGTAGTATATTTTTACATCTCTGGCATAATAGATCACCCGGACAAAGCCCAATACTAACAAGCTGAGAGGAGCCATATCACCGCCTATTGTAGCAGAGTTGGACATACTTCTGTCAATAAATCGATTCCCCTTCTGCGCATGTATACTGAGACAAGGACAGCAGTCCGATTAAATGGTGTAGCTGTACATGTAAACGTACTGACTGAGAGGTGTGAATTTGCCCCTTTGACATTTCCAGTAGAAGACATTCAGGTTGTAAGCCAGGAATTTGATTGCCTCACCAGCGGGGGTAGTCTTCTTTAATTTGTGATGCTTTGCAGACCTCTCAGAATCAGAATCGGAACTGATGTTATTTCCAGTATGTACCAACTTACCAGAATTGTCTGTGGTCCAGTGCCAAATATGAAGTACATAACAATATAACAAGTCATGCAGGGGAACACTTCGCAGAACACAATGTGTGTTAAAACAGGAATATAAATAGGCGTGCATAAATTTACAGAAGACACAGTACAAGATGTGCAAGTTAAAAGGATATTGCACTTATACTGAAGATACCAGACAAGGAGAAGGAGAATTGTCCCTTGGTGAGTCGATTGCACCAGAATGATGGATTACTGAGGTCCTTGGAGAGTTTATTTAGGGTTCACTCACTCATTCTTGGCCCAGTTGCCTTGTACCGTGACTGTCCCCCCTCCCCACTCCCCCGCTGGTCTGCACTCATATTGCACTTAACAATCCTGACCAGAACATGCTTATGTCAACAATGTGTGACTTTTTGGTATTGATGAAAGCATAGGAAGGAAAGCTCTATCGCACAGCAGAATGGAATTCATGATCAGTGTCACTTTGTGGCTCATTTAGAGTCTTTTTGGCTATGACACTTTGACACACATAGTTTTATCCAATATGCAATACAGAAATATTCATTTATTTGTGCTGCATGTGTAAGAAGACAGTCCAATATTTTGTCAAAAATCTTAGAGTTTGTGCCCGGGATACTGGTACTGAAAAGGTTTTTGAAAGCTGTTCGGTATTACATTTCTTTAGTATCGGTACTGATTACAGACATCACTAACACTATATTTCGCTAATGTTAACCATCGAATAAGAACCATGGACTCAATAGGTCCGAACCACACTGAACGTGAGACACACAAATTCCAACCAGTTCACGCGCTCACATGCCACACCAGGTGTTTCTCAAGCTGCTAAGTAAATTCTGGAGTGAGATTGGGTGGTTCACAGCTGATTGGAGGATCAGCTTCGAGACCCGTGGACCCAGAGACGTCCAACATCCTAGCTGGACGGTCAACTTTAAACAACTGCTCAAAGTAGCTGGCCCAGTGGGTCACAACTACATTGTCACCCGTAAGGACTGTTCCATGACCCGCCCAGACTGCTTCGATTCCTTTGTAAGCAGGATGTGGGTCACTAGACCACAGATGGTGTATCACCTGCTCACAGATTCGTCTAACAAGTGCCTCCTTATCTGCCCTCAGAGCCCTCACAGCCGTCCTCGTCAGTTCCCAGTGCAGACTGGAGTTGCCACCAAGTCGTGTGCTGCAACTCCTTTCAATAATATCGAGGGTGCCGTTCGAGATGAAACACCTCCTTCTGGGAACACTGGCAACACCAACACAACCCTTGACAATCTTCAGGGTCTTATCACGCAAGGTCTCCCACATCACATTAGAGTCAGCAGTCAAACCCGTCTATAAGTTCCTCACACACACTGCCTGCAAACTCATCAGAAAAAGCTTGACCAAGAGTAGGTATACCCACCTACAGAGATCTGGCCACTCCTCGGTCTGCATACTTCAGAGAGTGCTGCTACCGAAATGTGGAGTTTATGAAACTCCCTCAACAGCAGAGAAAGGTGGACATCTTGCCAGAGATACAAGATGTTTCACACGCCTACCTGGATGGGTCGCCTCAAACTGGGACCCAAGTGCCGCCATGCAGCAGGTGACGCCTCAGCACCACACCAGCCCCAATCCCCAACAGGCCTGACCCTATTAACTCTCTGACAGTTTTGACTTGTCTGGGGATGGAGCTCCTGAAGGCTTTCCCCCATCCCCTTCACGGTGCATGTAGCCTTCCTGTGGGCGACTGCAGCAGAGCTACTCCTGCGGAGAGCAGTAGAGTATCCTGTCTGTTTATATCGAGCAGTTGTGAGTTGTTTTATGGTGGCTGGAGAGCCAATCCCACCAACAACCCCGAAACTTTTTTTTCCCTGCAAGTTGGAGGACTGCTTGCAGGGCCAGATGCAAATTAACATCATACCCAGGACAGAAATAAACTGATCAAAATAAATGCCAGTCACTCCCTACATAGCACTCTATCACAATCACTCTCTCATAGTGTCAAAGTTGAGGGCTGAGGGTTGGGCTTATTCCAAATAATACAAAGAAAGTAAGAAAGTGACTACATAGAAATCAGGTACAGAATTAGCAACAGTACCAGGGGCAAAGCAAAAAGCAAGTTGCCGGGCAACAAACCAAGGTAATACACGAGTAGGGAAATCAGAGTAAATCACAATCCAAAACATGAGAGAGCAAGCCAGCAAGAGCTATTGGTTTCGGTGTCGACAGTCCTTTCTGTGGTGTGGAAGGTCCGGAAATAATGACATCGGTCGCAGCTTGGGTGGAGCTACGGGCAGAGCCGACGAATCCCCGGATCAGGTCACTTGCCGGGCGTCTGTACCTCAGCACAGAACAAAGCTTATGGCGCGTAACATACCTTACGGCACAGAACAAAGCTTACAGCACGGAACAAAGCTTATGGCACATAACACACCTTACGGCACGGAACAAAGCTTATGGCACATAACACACCTTACGGCACGGAACAAAGCTTATGGCGCGTAACATACCTTACGGCACGGAACAAAGCTTATGGCGCGTAACATACCTTACGGCACAGAACAAAGCTTATGGCACATAACACACCTTACGGCATGGAACAAAGTTTATGGCACATAACACACCTTATGGCACGGAACAAAGCTTATGGCACATAACATACCTTACGGCACAGAACAAAGCTTATGGCACATAACACACCTTACGGCACAGAACAAAGCTTATGGCACGTGACACACCTTACAGCAAAAAACAAAGCTTATAGCACATAACAAAAGTTACTCTGGAACAAATAACCAGCTTAGCAGAAGTGACTGTCACAGTGGCAAACGTACTGCGTGTTTAGCTGCTGGAGGAGCACTGAATGGTTCCTGAATCTTCAGTCAAGCCTGACCTGTTAGCCTCATTGAAACATCTTTAGCTCAAATAACAATTCTGCCTCAATGCCTTGTTCATCTCCTCCAGGATGAGAGCAGAACTCATCTTTAATTCAAATTCAGTGTGGAAGCAACAGCAGTTGTGATGTATGTATACATAGAGTTGGCCCATGTGACATGTTGCTTGTAGGTCTACATTTCAGGACTATTGTGCTGCACTTTGCCTGTGATTTTCCCAGTGTGATCTTCCCAGTGTGATTTTCTCAGTGTGGTTTTCTCGGTGTAAGATTCACCTGCACATGCAGGGGCTCCTTTGGGGAGTGGTCTTCTGGGAATTAGCACAGTGATGTACAGCTCCGAGGGCATGTCAGGAGACCATCTGCCACATATTATGCAGATGTTTCTAAGCCAGGAAATAGAGGGACTACACACAGGTTTTGAAGGTCTTGTGGGAATACAGAATTGAGAGTCCACTTATTACTGCAATGGCCTAACACCATGCCCCTTGATTTTAGAGATGCTGAGTTACTATGACAACTAGATGACAAAGAATGATGGATGTTCTCCTGTCACACACAGTGCTCAGTGGGGAAGCAGTCCTTGCTCCCGTTAGTTTGGCATTTTATCAGGGTCCCATCACACTTTGGAGAGCGGTTGCTCATTGCTGAGGACCCAAATGGCTGGACCAGGCCAAGGGGATGCCCACGTAACACCTCACTGCAGCAGACAGATGGGCACTTCTGGAGGGTGGGACTGTTAGCCTGGAGGGTCGCCAACCAGGTTCTTGAGGTGTTTCGTTGTGTGGTGGGTGCACTGTACCAGTGGATGTTGGTGGAAACGAGAAAAGTAAGAATCCAAGAGAAGCCCAAAGCCCTAATCAGAAAGCAGCCCAGGCACTCTGATGAACACACTCTCCTTAATATCTGCTTCCCTTTCCCCCCACACAAATTCCACCAGGGTCCAATGATCCAAAAACACACCTGCACTTTACAAATAGACATATATTTTATATGTTGCCTCTTTAATTGTTGTTTATTACATGTAGACGGCGCTGTTACATATTTTGCACTCAGATAAAAATATAAAATGGAATGGATTATTTCTGAAACCACTATAAATCGTTTATATATATATATATATATATATATATATAGTATTATTATAAACATTTTCTGCCTGACTAAAGCCTTTATTTATAGGCCAGCGTCTGCTTCACACATGGACACACGCAGAAGGTTGCAGAGCCTTGCTGCTATGGAAACTGGTAGCGCTGTCATTCCTGCGACAGCGGCCGCGATGAGCCTGCTTTGTGCATTCAGTCTCCTCCATCACGTATCACAATTACATGCTCTTCTGAGTTCCATCCACCCATCCATCCATCCATCAGTCTTCCCACAGCTCAAGCTGGTCAGAGTCATAGGGTTATTCTGGTTAAAGTTTAATAAAAATATCCCATAGTAAATTTAATGGTCCTTTGAATAAGGACAGCTATATGCTAATGAAAGTACAGTGAAATGGTGATCTGTATCAATAAAACACTGAACTGCACTGTTTTAAAGAATCAAATGCATTGCCACACATTGCACAATATAAAACAAGCGCAAATGATCAGCATAGGTGGTGAAATGCATCATAATAATAAAATGTATTAGTGCAGACAGTGACAGATATTTTAATGGTATAAATATGGTTGCTATTCTTCACTATAATCTACTGTCTGTGATTTAGGTGAGAACAGCATTTGCACACATTACTTTAGTGTAGATGTTGTTGAACCTAAGAATGCTGGCATGTTTGTATGATTGTGTTATTTAAACACTGAATATTTTACTGCAGTGTCACATTCATCAGATTTCTTTTCACACACTAAATATGTAAATGTGCCTCACAGTGTCACAGGCTATGGAGGGAGCCAGCAGTGATCTTTTCAAACATGAAGCCATCTTCCCATAGCAAAGCTGCTGTGCTTCTGCTGTTAGCAACATTGGTGGCACTGTTCCTGTTCCCATTGTTTTTTTTTTTTTTATATTTTGACTATGGACATTTTAATGTAATAAATCTAATTTAAAGGTGTGGCTCTGATAACATCAAGTAAAAGCCTCTGTATTTGTTTTACATCTGTATATATTCATGTAGGAGACTGAAACCTCTGTGCTGTTGTGTAAATGCACAGACTCTACATGCCAGTGCATTTCAAATTCAGCAGCTGATTCTAGAGGGACACTTGCACAGCCCAGCGCCCACTTCCTGTTCCCAACTTGCTGCCCCAGCTTCCTGCCTCCACTTGCTGTCCCTATTTTCTACTCCAATTTCCTGCTTCCTGCCCTTACTTCTTTCCCCAGCTTCCTGCCCTCACTTTCTGCCTCCTGCTTCCTACCCCAGCTTTCCGCCCCTGTTCTGTTTACAGCCCATGCATAATGCGCGTTTTTCCGTCTCTTTGTATATCTTCTCAGCTCAATCCATTCTCCACCTCAGTCATGACACATCCCTTCAGTACAGTGATTTGCACATGAGAAGAATCATATTGAGGACACAGTTCAGCGGTTAGCATGGGGGCTGCTGTTAATAAGATGGCAGCTTTCTGTCTGAAAGGTCACCCTCTGAAAGGAAAGAGCCAAGTGCTTAACACACGTGACTCATCCTACTGAGGGACGCATTCAGGGGCTGTCACCGTCTTCTCTTACAGAATGGTCTGTAGCGCACTTGTGATGGCTGAGTTCTTTGTTCTGCCCATCAAGCACGTCAGATGAAGGGCCAGTGGTGTCAGTGACAGCAACGTCAGCAGCAGAAATCATCACCTCAGCTCTTTAACCATTTAGCGACAGCATCGTCCACCTTTCAGTAATCAGTATTCAGCGTGACGTCGCTTCAAGCAGTCGTGAGAAAAGTAAACAAAGAGGGAGGTGTTCAGCCTCGCTCAGAAGGCTGCTGTACAGGGTGCTGCACGTCTGTCTTTCTCCATATGCTCGTGTGAGAATGCAGTCGGTCCTGTGGCCATTTTAACAGCATGACCCATCCTACCATCCAGTCCTCTTCAGTCAGTGACTGCTACCCCTGGCAGTGCACGCTCAGGACAGACACCAGCCCACCAGATGGCGCTCTCTCGCTCACTTCCTCAGCCGCCTTTAAGCAGTCCTCTCCCGTTATGTAAGCTTGGTTGTTCTTCTTCAGTATGGACATTGGTGACTTTGATTATTTCAGCTGAAGAGCTTATCAGGCAAATGAAAATAGGATTACAGGAACTTTACATGGATTGAATATAACATACAGATAAATAAATCTAGTTCTTGATTTAATGATATATTCATGAATGTAGAAATTTGTAAATATTTCTATCAATCACATATATGAATGCATCTAGGAAAACAGAAGCATTATGGAAACTAGGGATATCGGATACAGATTTAATACCTGTGTGTGTGTTTAATGTTGATAACCTTAGAAACCTCTAAAAGGGGTTAAACACAAGTACTAAAACAGTAGTACGAAATGTAAGTGTTACAGCGCAGCATGGCACAGGGCCGGAAAAAGGGTCGATCAACTTAACAGCTCAGAGACAAAATGGGTTTATTAACAAAACAGAACACAGTGGGAAAGACACAAAAAGGAATGCAAGGGGTTAAAACAAAATGGGAGAAATAAGAATTGAACGTAGGTAGGTAGGTAGGTAGGTAGGTAGGTAGAAAACTTTATTATTCCCTCGGGAAGGTTCCTCCGGGAGACATGAAGGGCAGGGTAGGAAGGGCATCTGATACAGAAGAAGGAGAAGATGTCAAGTGCTTTAAGGTACAGTAAAATACAACAAAACACCTGAGATTTAGTGCAAAAATAGCAACAAAGTGCTTTGGAATGCCAATTAAATTACAGCCCAGTAGTAAAGCCACTTACTGATCTGATAGTTCTGCAGTAAGTGCTACTGAGGAAACAGGGCATGTCTATTTTAATGCCCGATTCCTGGGGAAAAACACAACAAGCAATAGCAGGAAAGTGATGGCCCTGTCTTTATGCCTAATTAGTCTGTTTTTGCTTAGGTGTCAATTACTGGATGTGGGCATGGTTTATTTCTGTCCTCCTTATTTTACTGTGGCTGTCCTTGGTGTTCACATAATCAACACAGTGCTGTTCTGCGGCTAACCTGGGTCTGCTAATGGGACTCTAGCCTGATTAATGCTTATGACTATTTATCAGAGACTAGGCGTTCTGAAGAACACTGCAGTTATTTCATGGGCCAGTCTGCAGCACAGTTTGCAGGTTTCCCACTCAAATGCACCATATTCAGCTCGCCAGCTAATTGCCAGCTTAAGTGTGTTTTGGTGGGGAAATCTGCAAACTGTGTTGCAGACTGGACCGCCAGGACTGCAATTTGGGAACCCTGGTTTACACAATAAGGTCAAATGATCTTATTTATACTAATTGCATCCTTGAAGATTACTGGGTAAAATTCATAACTGCAATGATGCCTACAGAGACCAAATTAAGACACCAGTAGAACTAGATGAATATTATCACAAGCAATTTT
This sequence comes from Gnathonemus echidnorhynchus, assembly GCA_026776725.1. Classification (NCBI taxonomy): domain Eukaryota; kingdom Metazoa; phylum Chordata; class Actinopteri; order Osteoglossiformes; family Mormyridae; genus Gnathonemus; species Gnathonemus echidnorhynchus. The sequence continues at coordinate 184,979 of JAODJU010000041.1, forward strand.
GTGCAACAAAAAAGAATTAAACTTTTATCTCTGCCATGATGTATGGGAAAAGTAAACTTCCCATAATGAGGGACGGACTTGTGGGCAGTGAGGTGACCCCAGGGATGGAACCAGCCCTAGAAGCTGCATTGGCAGATGGGATAATTAAGCAGAGGCCTTCAGCGTCATGGACCTTTGATTTGCTCATTTGTTTGTTTTATATGGTTAAAACTCTAGAGGATCATCCTTGTGTATATCGGCCATTTGAAGGATAGAAGATAAAATGTGAGCGGCAGGAGGCTCTCCTGAGGTGGGGACTGAAAAATAATGAAAGGTGCAGTGGCTGTGTGGATTCCTGGGGGGTAATTTCCCTCCTTTCTCTCTTTAAAAGCATGTGGGCTCCCAAAGGACTCTCTGCGGAACATTGTAATCTCTGGAGCTGACAGAGGGAGGCAGTGGGACACTGAGAATGGGACTGAGCTGCAGCTGTACCGCCTGACGCATGCCGACTGCCCCCAGGGCCAGGCTCGCCTAAGAACCCTGGGAGACCAGCTCGAGGCATCTAGGAATGAAGCATAACATTCCTGACACATGCATGATTTAAAAAGTTGCATTTGACTGTGAGTTTTTGTGAGAAGCAGTTTGAGAATATTGCCAAGATGAATGTCATTGTGTCAGAGCAGTACAGTATATAATGGCAAGTGGTTATGGAACTGGGATCCTTCATAAAACCCTTAAGTCAGGTGCTTAACTTGAAGCACATTGATAAATACACAGCTGTGTGAATCTACAAGGTCCACGGACACTCATCACATTGACTGACAGTGCAGAGCTACATGGTCATGCCTGGCTTAAGGTGTGGAAGAGAAAGAAAAAATGAAAGAGCTGCCATGTACCTTGAGCAGTGAGGAGTGCAGCCCTCCCCAGCCGAGCTGTTAGCAGCCTGAAGAGCATCGCCCCCATCGTCTCCGTTCAGGAGAGGCAGTCCTGGGTTTCTCAGGAAGGTTCTTGTAGAATGACTACAGCTTCATTAGTCAAGGAAAGGAAACAAGCGGAGCAGCTTGGTGTGTCTTCACCCTCTGCCTGCTGCCCTAATTAGAAATGGATGCAAAATGGAAAACAAGCAGCCATACTGTGTGTGTGTTTGTGTATGTGTGTGTGTGTGTGTGTTTGGGTATGTGTATATTTGTGTGTGTTTGCGTGTGTGTGTGTATGTATGTGTGTGGGTGTGCATCTGTGTGTTTGTGTGTGTACGTGTGGGTGTCTGTCAAGTCAAGTGAAGTAGTTCTTTAATATCATTTTTAACCATATACCAGTACAATTAAAAATGAAACAGCGTTTCACACGGACCAAGGTGCTACATAAATTAACACAAGACTTTTATTTACCTTTATTTAACCAGGCAAGACAGATTAAGAACATGTTTCTTATTTACAACTGTGGCCTGGAAACTAACGCATAATAACCTAGCAAAGTACAGTGCATCATGTGCAAAAACTGCGCAAACATTCCAGGACAGTGCTTTGTGAATGCAGTGTAGGGTGTGAATGTCTGTGATGGAGGGGAGAGAGACTCTAATGGTCTTCTCAGCAATCCTCACTATCCACTGTAAAGTCTTGCGATCTGAGGCGACGCAGTTCCCCAAGCAGACCATGGTGCAGCTGCTCAGGATGCTCGCAGTGATTCTGGTGTAAAATGGTGTAAGGATGGGTGATGGGAGGTGGGTTTCTCAGCTCCCGTAGACAGTAGACGTGCCGCTGTGCTTTCTTGACTAGAGTCGATGTCGAGGGACACCAAGGAATTTGGTATCTCGACGGTCTCCAAAGATGAGCCGTCAATATGCTGAGGAGAGTGGTCACTTCATGTTCTTCTGAAGTCAACAGCCATCTCTTTTGTTCTGTCTACATTCAGAGGCAGGTTGTTAACTCTGCACCAGTCTGAAAGTCGCTGCACTTCCTCTCTGTATGCTGACTCGCTGTTTTTACTGATGAGACCCATCACAGGTGTGTCATCAGCAAACTTGATGAAGTGATTCAAACTGCGCATTGCTGCACAGTCATGAGTCATCAGAGTGAACAGCAGACTATGGAGCACACAGCCATGGGGAACTCCAGTGCTCAGTGTGATGGTACTGGACGTGCTGCTCCCCATCTGGATTGACTGAGGTCTCTTAGTCAGGAAGTCCGGGATAAAATTGCAAAGGGAGGTGTCCAGGCCCAGCAGGCTGTGTTTCCAAATCAGCTGCTTTGAAATGATTGTGTTGAATGCTGAACTGAAGTCAAAGAACAGCATTTTGGTGGTGGCTAATGCATCATCCATGGAATGGTTGCAGTGATACACAAATTACAGGGGGTCTAGTAAGGAGGGCAGCAGGGTCTTCATGTGCCTTATGACGAGCCTCTCGAAGCACTACATAATGATGTGCACGAGTACAACGGGATGGTAGTCATTGAGTCTGCGAGACGATGGTGGTGGTTTGGGAGAAGTTAAAGATGCCAGTGAAAATGTCTGCTAGTTGGTCTGAACATTCTCTGAGCACTCTTCTTGGGATATTGTCTAGTCCAGCAGCCTTCCATGGATTTAGTCCACGTTGAGTTTTCCTCATGTTGGCTGAGGTCAGACATAGCACCTGCTCGCTGGGCGGAAGGATGATCTTCCTCATCAACCTGGTGTCCTGCACTCCAAACTGTGCATAGAAGTTATAAAAACCTATTTAACCACATTCAAAGCCCTATATGTGTTATGAACATATACACTGTAAGGATATGATACAAGCTCTTCTGAAGAGAGTCAGACCAAGAGAAAGAGAAGAACTGCTGGTTGTGCCGCTGACCGCCGAAAGCTGCCGCTAAAGCTGTTAATTCGAGAGAAAAACAGAAGAGCCCAAATGGGCTATTAAGACTCCAGAAAGCAGTGCGCAATATGTAAACTCTGAGGTGCCGGAAATCATAAATACAATGATGATATCATACACACAAATCGGTCTTTAATGATAATGCGCTTAATTAATTACTTAAACATGTAAGAATGCCATTACTTAGCTTAGGTACTTAAATGTGTACCAATGCCATATTATTTAATAGGCTCTATACAACTTTTCATCTGTGCTGCACTTTTCTTGCTCCGTTTTGTGGCTCCACTTTTCTTGCTCCTTCTCATTAGCATCCGTGTCCACAAACGTTACTCCTCTCCTCGCCGTCTCTGCTTCATCTAATTAGCAACAGCATCCAAAAATGCTGCTCCTTTCCTTGTCATCTCTGTTCTGACGTTCTGATTAGCATTAGTGTCCACCAAAGCTGATCCTCTCCTTGCCATCTCTGCATGTTCTCATTAGCATTAGCATCCACAAATGCTGCTCTTGCTGTCTTTGCTTGATCTCATTAGCATCAGTGTCCACAAATGCTGCTCCTCTCCTCACCATCTGTCTTTGTCCTCATTAGCATCAGCGTCCACAAACGCTGCTCTTCTCCTCGCTATCTCTGCTTGTTCTCATTTGCATTAGTGTCCACAAACGCTGTTCCTCTCCTCACTATCTGCTTCTTCTCATTAGCATTAGCATCCACAAATGCTGCTCCTCTTTTCGCTGTCTTTGCTTGTTCTACCGACAGGAGTTGTGGTTCACTTCTGCTCTGCTTGGCTTCTGATGGCTTTGTTGCTTTTTTTTGGCATGCAATGTCAGATAAGCAAAACATACTAATTTAGGCAGATGCATGTAAAAAAAATTCACAAAAACACAATCGATTTTATCCATGTAAATCTTTTCTGTTCCATTTGCATTTATTCCAAAGATGAACTCAAATTCATTTTAAGTTTATTTATACTGGGTATAGCTTTGGAGGTGGCAGAGCATACCTGAGTGGTCCCAGAGCTCAGTCTGCTTTAAGCCAGAGGTGCTAGACCTGAGAACCAGCAAGCTCTGGCACTAATTAAGCAGAAAGGCTCTCAAGAGCCATAGCAAACACAGTGTGAAATTGATAGAAAAGGCCTAAGATTCATAAGACTGGTTATTTGAAATAGCAATGATCCAGATCATTCCATACCCACATTTCCCAGGACATCAAAAATGGCAATAGAGACGGTTAGGCCTCTGTGTCTATGATCAGAAGGTTGCTGGATTGAACCCCATGGTGCTGCTGTACATGCCATTTTTATCTACTATGCTTGTCTATTTATGTATCAACACATGTTCTTACCATCCATGCTCTCTGCCTTCCAGGGTGGGCACCATCTGTGCCAAAGTGTTAGTTCAGTCCCATGGAGGAGTGACATCGTGAATGGGACCTACAAACTGTATCATTGTGGGTGCAGCCTTCAGTGCCACCATACCACAGGCCAGCGTGGAGAACAGACTTATTGATGGACTTTATCTTTATCCTTAATCGCAGCTTACACCTCGCTTTTAGCAAGCAAGTCCACTCTTTCCAGTTTTCAGTAATGTTAGTATGCGGGGGGGGTGGGCAACCAGTGACCTTGGACCCCCAGAGGTTTTTTTTCTCCTTACTTGGGACTTTTTGGATCTTCTCCTCCATTGTCATCTGGCTTTCTTTATTTAATTTCTTTCCTTCCTTTTTCCTGTTCTGTATTATTCTCTCTAATGATGTTGTAACGTATCACGACACATCCATGTAAAGTAACTTGGGACGACTCTATTGTGAAAGGCACTATATAAAAATAAATTGAATTGGAACTGAAAATTGTTACATCGCTGTTAGGGCCTTTGAGCAAAGCTGTTTATCCAAAAAACGCTCCTGGGGTGCTGGACAAACGTCTTATATACATTCAGTGACAAAAAAAGTGACGCACCCAGGCAGAGTGGTGGAAATGAAGTGAATCTGCACGTGATGAAAGGTCATGTGACTGTATCGCAATGTTGGCGGTACAGGTACACTGCTGGTCCCATGTCAGTAGGCACTGCTGGTCCCATGTCAGTAGGCACTGCTGGCCCCATCCCCCCCTCTCTCCGGGCCTGGATACATGCGGTGCATGTATGCATACATTCAGTATGGAAGGGAGACGTACAGTCATAACGTCTCCTGCCGCAAGTCGGCCCACAGCTGTTGTAACTGGCCCCTGAGATCCTGCAGATTGGCTGAGATGACGTCTGAGCTGATCCCACACATTTTCAATTGGGGAAAGAACAGAGGATTTCAGCATGACGCAGACCGTCCATAGACACACGTGTCGTGTGTGGACGGGTGTTGTCTTGTTGAAAGACTGTACCAGGGTGCATCTGCCCATTGGTTCCAACATCGGGCGGCCGTGACATCTGCATGTCCCACATACTGGGCAATTGCACGATACGACCACCCAGCCTCACGCACACCCAGAATGCGACCCCTGTCAAACTCCGTCAAGTGCTGGTAAAGTTGTCTAATGCGTCTAGTATGGAATATTATTTAGCATTTCATAATGTATAGAGAATGTAATCATTAGGACTCTTTTAAAAAAGCTGATGTACAC
>JAODJU010000041.1:198509-215221 GCA_026776725.1 Gnathonemus echidnorhynchus
ATTGTAAAAAATCACATTATAGACATTTCTAGCCAAGACTTTTGAGCTCTGAAGCTTATAGACACAGGGGTTGGCTATACATAGGTGAAGGAGACATTCTGAAATTTTATGTGGTTCGATTACTAAAGTGTTAGAACTTGAGTGACACTCTTTTTCTCAAAGTCAGTGACCTTCACAATGAATATTGATGATATAGGTGTCCCCACACCTGTAGTAGTTTGCATACTGTCAGTGGCCCATCAGTCTGGAATGTCACCCCACACCCATCACTTTGGAAAGGTAGTTTGAAACGCAAGAAAAGTAGCAACAATGAAATCCTTTTCACAGTTTATTGGTAGATGGAATGAAAAATGAAAAACTGACCATATAAATATGATGCAGTGCCTATGCAGAGTTGACGGAAATAAAAAAATTAACTATTATAAGCGCTCTGGTTACGAGGTGTGAGCGGCAAGCAGGGAAGCAGGCGAGAGAGCCGTAAATGCGGGTAAATGAGGGTTAAGGTGGACAGCACAAACCAGGAGCACACGGCAACGAACGTCAATGACAGACCTGGGGAAAACAGACTCAGACGCGGACTAAATACACAGGACAAGCCAAAAATAACAGGCAACAGGTGATGACAATCAGGAATTAACACGAGGTAACGAGGGGGGTGTGGCACACAGGAGGATTGGACAAGCCGGGCGTGACATGAGGGCATCGTCGACCGCGTACCTTTCTCGTGTATTTCAGTTTATATCTCGCTGAAATCATTATGTAGAATCATGAAAAAAACACTGACTAAATCCATAATCTATCTTCTTTTCAAAACTTCCATTGTCGGAAGTATTAAAGTTTTTAAAATTAGGTTAAATCGGCAAAAGAGCAGACCACGTCACCTTTCTTTGTTTTATCTGCATCAGGGGCGTAGAGTACCGCTCTCAGCTGAAGATCGCTATTCATGTTCTAAATAGGCTGGGTTTGAACTGGCGACCGTATGATTACAGACATACAGGCTTAGCCCACTGAGCCATGAACACAGGTATGAGAATCGCCTTCACATGGGCAGGAGCCAGTGTCAGAAAGGGCCTTCACATGGCCAGGAGCCAGTGTCAGAAAGGGCCTTCACATGGCCAGGAGCCAGTGTCAGAAAGGGCCTTCACATGGACAGGTAAAACCGAAGGAATACATAAAAACTCAAGCATTCAAACCAGAGAAGTACATCAAGGCTCTTCAGCACTGGCACAAGAGAAAGCTGCGAGGACTCTGTCTGAGCACAAAATAAAAACAAAGCAAGCAACCGGTCGGAGGGAGGATATTCAGGTACCTGATGTGACCGAACTGCGCTGCAGCATGAATGGGCAGCTGCCATGCATCCTCACTGCAGTAGAGATTCGGGTCAGCACCATGCTCCAGCAGAGCGGTCACACAGGACAAGTGACCCTCCTGGGATGCTATCAGCAGGGGTGTGGCAAGATCATGGGATTGGCGGTTCGTGTCAGCGCCTGAAGGTGGGGACAAAGGGGGGGGGTGGGGTCACAGACAGGATCAGCACAGTGCCTGGTTGAACCAACAGAAGCTGCTACTCCTCTTATCATCCCCAAAAACCGAAGCCATGTTTTGTCTGGGCTTCCATCCAGACGCTGGACTGTGGTGTGTTGAATGTAGCTGAAGCTGCTTCCATCTCACCCCCCTGTCTCCAAGTGTGGGTACTGAACGCCTCCATACCAGCCTCTGCCAGCAGCTCCAAACATCGGCGCTGGCCATACTGTGCAGCCACAAACAGGGGCGTAATCTCAAAGTCATCAGTGATGTCTAGCTGGGCCACACCCACCAGGAAGCTCACCACCTCAGCATGACCCTGACCACAAGAAAGAGAAGAACGTCAGCAGTGGAATCATTTATATAACCAGTATAAGCCGTGTTATATATATACAGCAGAGCACAAAGCAAAGCACAAGCATCACATCACATGCAGCCTGTGTAATCGTCTATCCATTATGGGTTCACATTCATCGTCAAACATGTAAACCTCAACTGCTCAATGACCTGGTAACTAGGATACTGGCTTGAAGAGCTATCAGGACACGTCCTGACACTGCTATTGTACCTTCCAGTTAATGCATCCAGTTGTGTAAAAAAAACTCACTCAAAGCATGAGCTAACAAGAGAATGAATGAAAATAATAATAATAAAACAACAGTGGTTGTTTTGTTGCTGTTCTTGATAATACTAAAATGTTATGGTTAATAATGAAAACAACATGATATCAAGAACAACAATTATTATTACTCATTATTGTTTTTGTTGTTAATAATAATCATAATGATGATGCTGTATGGTTGTTAAGTGTAGACCATGAGTGTAGACCACTAGGCCTGCATCTATGGCTGACACCTTGAATGCTGCCTGGTGCAAGCAGCTCCAGCCGGATGTAGAGTGGCTGCTGTTGACCTCTGACCCTTCTTGCACCAAAAGTTCCACCACCTTCCTGTGTCCACTATCGACAGCTGCAGATTCCACACACACAGGCAATTACGCAATAATCACCCAAACTGCTGAGACAAGTTGAGGCATAAAACAGGAAGTGTGGTAGATAAGTGGCCAATTCATGAAAAAAGCTGATGGGCTACTGCTGTATTAATCTGAAATTATCCAACAAACAGACCAATGGCATCATGTTAGCCTCTCAGCAAATGAACAGAGTTAAATATCAAAAGCAACCTGATGTCACAAGGAATTTGTCAGTCATAACCTCTCATAAGGACAGGACAAGAGTCCTACCTGCAAAGAGTGGGCTGGCACCATCATTGTTCACACGGTTGACATCAGCCCCAGTCTGAAGGAGACTCTGTACCAGGCTCAGGTGGCCCTGTTCGGCGGCCAAATAGAGGGCCGTGGTGCCGTCATGTGTCAGGGTGTTCACATAGTCTCTGCTCTGGGACTTGGAGCGTGCTGGAGGTGATTAACACAGGCTGACTGTAACAGGGCTATCCAAGTGTGGCTCCAAGTTGACATGTACATGCAGTGCTACATCAAGCTCATTTGAATGTAAACAGAAATAGATAATGAAACTGTAAAGGCAGCAAATTATCCAGCACAGGTGATAGGTGCGTTTTATGTTAGTGCTGCTCACCTGCCCTCAGTAGTATCTGCGCACACCTGTGGGCGCCACCAAAGGCTGCTTCATGCAACGCGTTCCAGCCCCGGTTGTCCCTGACATCGATGCTGTAGCCTTTCTGTATCAGACGCCTCACCAGCCGGTGGTTCCGCTCACGCGCTGCCAGCGCCACAGCAGAGCATGTATGCTGGTAACACTCTGTAAAATCCATCGGGGCTCTCCGCCTTTACCTACAAAATGTCATCGGACAATATTACTGCTCAGCAGATGAAGAGAGAGCAATTTAACTAAATAACAATATGACTGCTTCTATATGCTGGTTTTGCATTTTCATTACTAAGGCTTGTTGAGGTGCTGCTGAATAGTGATCTAGATGTAGGGGGAAATAACGTTGTAATTAAATGACTACAGTTTGATAAGGCGAATAGCGGGAGATTTTTTTGTTTCATAGCCTATGCTTCTCTTTTAATTTTCACATTTCGTTGCATTTAAAACATTTGTCTTAAAATAATCATAAAAAATCCATCCATCTTCTAATTATTTATTTTAAAACGGGGATATGTATTTTGAAATCACTTTTGGTAAAGGCTCCAGCATGAATTTCATCAGTATCATATTCATATTCATTTCAAAAGTATCATACATAATATGAAACCGCATAATAACACATTGAAGGAAAACCTTGCATGTACCCGACTGCAAACATTTAACTCTGGACTGCTTTTAACCGTTTAGCCTTTCAACAAGAAAAAAATAAATACGATATCATCCTTGCCAAGCTGGTGATCGTCATTGTGCAACCTGAAATGATACCACAGTCTTTTCTAAAATCGTATAAAACAACGAATATTTAAATAAAATTAAAAAAAAAACACCGAGCAAACGTAAAGCCGTGCTTAACTAAAATAACCAGGTTAAAAGGTTACTTGCCGTCTTGCTGCAGCGCTCGGACTCATATATACTCTTCCGGTATCGCGCCAGTCTAAATAAGATTTGCTATGATTGGTTGGAGATTCTGTCAATCCCAATTAGGTTTTTTTGTGATTGGACAGAGGATCATGCGTCGTGTATATACCGTATACCATAAAGTATAGGATGCGGCTTCAATCAAGTATATTCATAAATATTAAAACCCTGTAAAGCGCTTTGGGACTTTGTTTTGAAAGGCGCTATAAAAAAAAATATATTTTATTGTAATGTATGAATATGTATATATTTATTGCATTACAGCACATACAATTGGTTTGGGAAGGGTTATTGATAGATAAGCATTATTTAAGCTATTAAAATATTAATTTACTGGAGACATTCGCTAGAGGACGCTGAAAAACCATCACCAGAATTATGCATGTTTCAGTATTAGTGTTTTTTGTGAAGTCCCGGCAAAATTAGCAAAATGGCCCTCTCTAATACTGAAACTAAAGTGCCTGGCCGTGCACCCCAGTCCCTGGCGCAGTTGGGGGTTGAGGGCCTTGCTAAAATGGCCAGTGCTGTTGCAGCTTTGGAATTTAAACCAGTGAATATTCAGTCACCACTCACCAGCACAGCTGTGTCCTAACCGTCATGTGGATCTAAGTAAGCAAAGCAAACCCCCCACCAGAAATTCAGTCCTGGGTGAATTCAAGGCTTTCTGTGGCTGCTAACAACGGTCCTCTGATGTGAGCCCCAAAGCTGCCACCCTGCTCAGTTTTCTCTGTACTTTTAAACAAGTCGACATCTGTGAAACCACGGTCTGCACGGGGGTTCCAGGTCCTGGGTGAAAATCACACAGAGGCCTGTCAGCTGCTGCCTTTGCAGACAGACCTCTCTATTGGAAAATCCATCACCCCCACCAGTTAAAATCGCAGTTATCCTGGTTCCATAAGCAGCGATGTGGGTTGATCCCAGTGATGGCGCTGCAGTGTTATGCATTGGTGGAGGGGCTGATGCTGCGACCCATTAGGAGCATCATTGCAGCCAGCCTGTACCCCTTCAGTGTGCATGCTGTGTCCATGGGAGACCTCATATCGCAGGTACTCTGAACCACCCTGGAGCCCTGGGACAATAAAAACTGCTAAGCGAGCCTTTTACTCATTGTCTTACCAAATGATCATATTGCAGCCCCATGCAGTCTCAGCCCCGAGCTCTTCGCTGTCGTGCATAACACCTCAGTCTGTGCTCAATCTCTCTGCAGAGCCCAGCTAGGATGGATGAGCAGAAACACCTCTTTCACCATAATTCAGGGATGGCCATTAGGGGTGATTGTGGGTATGGGGTTTTGGGATTTCCTCTCAGTCAGCCAATAACAGTGGGTCCCCAGGATTGGAGTTGAGAACCACTGCTTTATTATTGGCTGATTGAGAGGTCATCCCAAAAACACACACCCACAGCAGCTGTCCATGGATCTGGTTCATCACTTTTGCCATAATTCAATCCAGTTCAATTCAATTCAATTGCATTTGTACAGCACATTATCACATTACATTGTCTCAAAGCGTTTTACATTATTCCTGCCCAAAGCCCCCAGTAAACAAGCCAGAGGCAGCATTTGTTTGGCATGTTGGGATTTTGCCAAGTCAGAAATTAGCACCTACGTAGTCTCTGAGTCACTGGGGTCTGTAGACTGAATAACTTGAACACAAAATATACAATGTGTCCTTTATTGAATTTCTTTTTTGGTGTTCTTGTAACTGCAGTACATATCATGCTCCAGAGGGGGGCAGTGGAAGCTCATATTCTTTGTGGTGGAAATGTCCATGTCTTACCATTGATAATGATAACAATGGTAATGTTGGTAAGAATGTGATCTTCCCAGTTGATATGGTGTCTTAAATTAGATTTGGAGGTGCGACCTTCTCTCTTGTTGCAGATTCATCTCGATGCCCCCAAATTTTGTCTACTTTTATCTGGGTGTGGGCACAGTCTTGGCGGAGTTACATTAGCCCAACACAATTCATAAAAAAAGGTTTATATTTCCCATACATCATGTATTATTCAGACTAGCGAATTTTCATAGTTAAATGCATGGAGCAATAGCTGTTAGCATAACTGAAAACAGTTTTTGATTCACTAAGTCAAGGTTTTGGTTTTCCACTGGCATAAAAACTGGTACTGGTGCTGAATGACATCACAGCGTGAGGTGGGGTATTTCGTACTAATTTTGAAAAATGGCTGTAATATGTTATAGGGCTGGATGATGCGCGATATTAATACCAACAGTGCATGTTATGCACATGAGATTCTTACATTCCTTGTCAGCTAGATTGAGATCAGGCTTTTTCATACCTTCATACTACATGGACAAGTTTTAAGTTTACCTAAGACATTTTTATTCTCTCATAGGGAAAAATAACTTAGCAAGTTTTACAATTTTAATGATTATTCCTTTCGAAGATTACAGAAGATTACTGACTCGCAACTCGACTTGACAAAGTTGATTAATTATGACTCAACTCAAAACTTGAGGGCAGATGACTTGAAACTTGGACCCAACTTGGACCCTATGACTCAAGGAGACTTAGGGTTGTAGTTCCCCCCCCCCCCCCCCCCCCCCCCCCCCCCGGATATCACAATGTTAAATTCATCATTTCAGTGTTTATTAATTCTCTATACTGTCTGCATTTTCATTTGGCTGAATGCAAGGTCTCTTGAAATAGTTTGTTGGAAAGACACATCACTCCAGCATATACATGGATGTAAAAACTCTGTGACGGCAACTGTGACAGAGTGGAGACTCTCTCTTCAACTTATCTCTGCTTATAAAGGACTTAACCTACCATGTACTGTGGTGGGTTTTTGCTGCTACACGTTTTAATCACTAAAGGTAAAAAAAAACTGACAAAGGGAGGGACTCGAGTTACATGACTCACAACTCGACACAGACTTGAATCACAAATTTAATGACTTGTGACTCAACACCAAAAATGATGGAAAGACTTGGACTTGACTTGGACTTGAGGGCACATGACTTGAGACTTGACTCAGACCTGCAGTGTTTTGACGCGAGACTTGACTTGAACTCATGAGTGACTTGTTCCTATCCCTGCAAGATCTAGTATATGTTTAAAGATCAGTTTAAAGTTTAGCTCCACTGCTTTTGCATGAGGACTGTATGCGTTCTCTGAGACAATCATTCTCATCCTTGCTGTTTAAATCTCTCACGTGTAAATCACGGGTTTGTGAGAAATTTATGTTGGACTCCTTTTTTTGTTTTATAAATACCCCAATATTTATTACAATAAAATAATACTGTGCTGTCCTAGTATATTATACAAAATACTGTAGTGCTGGTGAGTAAGTGTGCTGAGCATGCTGGGAATGTTGTAAACAGCCCCTTGTTTTTGTAGTTGTAAATACTTGTATTCCCTATTGTTGCATGTGTCCTTGCCTGCATCATATGTGAGCCCTTTCCAATCCCTGCATGTCTCTAGCCGTTGTATAAATTACCCACTGTGTATGTATCCTACAGTCCAGGATCAGACCTCCTACTGTTGTGGGTGGTTTGGTGATTGTTGTCTGTGTTACTCCTTTTAAGGGTTAAATAAAAGAATGCTGTAAGCAAGTCTCTCTGTCGTTTGCTGCCCCGATGCCTCGGTCCGCCAAATGTTACAATGCATTATTTCTTGTCATGTATCTGTTTTTCTGACCAGATCACAATTTAAGCTTGGGTCTTTCATTTGTCCAAACATCCATTATTATTACTTTTATTTCTCTTTTTTTACTTAGTTTATTGTTGTTTTATGAGTTTGTACATTTATTCAAGGCAGCGTTTGTATTGTATTTCAGCAGCAGGCTATTTGCATGACAAATGGACAACAAAAGCATTCCATGTCCCACCCCAAAGTACTGAAGTATGAGCCACTTTAGTTACTGGAACTTTTGGTACTGGTACTCGACTGGAAGTCCATGGAAAAGAGAAAGTACAGTACTTGGTGCAGTGGAAAAACACCCATAGTGAGATCCCCCCACAGCTGACTCTTCCTAGTTCAGGTGTTAACAGGAGGTGTGGGATTTCTGGCTCCAGGAAGTGGCTTATCTCCTGCTGATAATTCATTATTGTCACCTTGAATTTCCATCAGACAATCTCCTCTGCCTTAGTACAGTGAGCTTCAGCTTCAGGACATATGGGCTAGAATTACCCTGTGAGCTCTGTGATCTACCTCTGAGGTTCCTCGTTTTCACTGTGGCTCTGAAGGTCACTGTGCCTGAGGGACTCCTAAAGCTTTGGCAGTGTGTTTTCCAGGAGTGATAGCCCAGCTTCTGAAATTCAGAACCTTGAAGGCCTCCACAGGACCACAACAAAGATGTCATCACGTTTTTCTGCCCTCCTTTGCAATGCTCTTTTCCTCTAGTGTGCTTTTCTGTCTGGGAAGATCAGTGACTCAGCACCTTGCTGTTAAATCCAAGTCATTCTGGAAACTACTTTTACTGCCAGTGCTGAACATTGCATATGGATGTTGGAGTTTGGATGTGAATGGAGGTCAGTGTGTGGAGCTCGGAGCATGAGAGTTTGTGTTGTGGGTGTGACAGCCTATTGTTGCTATGCTAAGCAGAGTACTGAATTCATAACTACTTCAATAAAACAGCCAAATGGATAGACGGGTAAAAGGATGTATTTGTAAGGCATTTAGGATACAAGTGCCTGCTTGGTTACAGGATCATACTGTAATTATAACAGAGTACCACTTCAGCAGTGCCTGGGATGAAGGAGCAGAGCCAAACGTCTCCGTAGCATCGCACACGGATGCGGTTGCCTGGAAGGATCATTCACTGCCTGCAGTGGAAAATCTTACGGAAAAACATATAATTTTTTTCCAGCACATATATGGGCAAGCTTGACTCCTAGAATTACCACAGAGAAGGTACAGCTGGAAAGCTCTTAAAGGACGGTTGAATAGCAGCCAATCAACATCCCCCACAGGAGCCAAACAGAGCTGGACAGGGCCAATGACCTCATTTCCTGTCACTGTTCTTGTGGCAGTTCTACACAACTGTGTTAATTCTGGTATTTTCTAATGGTAAAGTGTAATAGTTGGTCTGTACCAAACTGCAAGTCTATCTTTCAGTAACGTCGGCCTGAAATCGAAGGCCTCACTGGGAACTGCATACACAATAGCAATATATGTGTCAGGAATAAAATTAATTATTAATAATACTGTTAAAATAATAATGCTTTGGGAAATCCATGAAAGGCAGGTGATTTAATTCAAAACACAAGATTTAATTTTGTTCAAGCACAACTATGAAGGATGCTGCCATGGTCATTCCATGTTTCCATTTCCTCATATAGAGCAGGACATGAAAGGGATTGGCTGTCAGGTTTATGGCCACTCCAGCTTCATTAAAATGTGACATCATCCCTGAAATATCCCTGCAGAAGAAGATACTTTTGGTCAGGATGCATGAAGCATATGTGTACTTTGAGTGTGTTATGAGTTTGTGCTCGTGGATAGTGTACAGAAAACCCCAGAATCAGGTGTCTTTGAGCCTCAGTGCAGCCCATGTGCAGCTTCAGTGAGTCCCAGCTAACCCTAACCCTAACCCTAAACCTAACCTAACCCTAACCCTAGATTTCAGAAGAGATGCAAAGCAGCACCATTATTCCATGAGAAATGCCATTATTTGGTGTTTTGCTCATTGTGATGGAAAACAGCCTCTGGCACTGCAGATGCTCCAAAGTCTGTCATTGGGTGAGACTCACTGACTGAGACTAGCTGACTAAGACGAACAGCTCATCACAAACCTGTGGATTGTGAGACATCAGTAAACCAGGCACTGAGGCTCTTGTCCATCCATCCTTATCTCACAGAGACCACACCTTTTTGGAGTCACTACCCTGATTACTCAAGCATGTCCTTAATTTAGGCAATGACCTGTACATTCATTTAAAGACACATTACATCTCATAACTAAGTTAAAAGTCATGAGATCGTGATATGGAGAGCTATTTTCTGATTTTTAACGTCATCCAGATTTGGAAATGTATGACAAGAAATTGTCCCCAAAAAGTACTATAATGTCATCTTGAATGATGAATACTCTCTAGAACATTAGCATAGCTGCACTGGCAGTTCTAGACCATTTCAACTGGGGGGGGGGGGGACTTGGGCCAGTTGCTCTGTTGGGGGGGCCAGATACATTTGACCTTAATGTCCCCCAAGTATTACTTACACTAGATTGCCAGCATCAAGAAGCAAAAGACAATTTTGAAAACCAATGTTATTTATGCAACGCTTTATAGTTACATTTCTTGTTTAGACTGTCTTGCTTCCACAAGTTTGATTATAATTTTTTTTTGTCAATAACTTCGCTTTTCACCAACTGAAGCGACTCACCCAGTGCACCCACATTAAGAGTCTGTCAAGAAAAAGTGCTTACGTTTGTGTTTCACCTGTTCCCAGGGCACAATTTTAGCCCACATATATAAATAATAATAATAATAATACATTAATTTCACTACCAAGTAGCATATGAATTTAGGGGGGGCACAGGGGGCCATGCATGTTGTCACACTGGCACTGAACCCCCAGGGCCGCCCCTAATTGCTGGTCTGCTTTTCTAGAAATGTTACGGTATAATTCTGCAGACATAGATTATTTTGATTAATTTTCTGTCAAACATGAAATTGCCGTGGGTTAGTGAGCCATGTTATGTGAGCAGAGCTGATATTTCCTCCTTTTAATCACCTTTCACCTCTTTTAAGATACCAGATGCAAATTTACCAAACTTATCAGTCAAAATCAACCAGTCAAGACCTCTATGCCTTCCTGAGAAATAAGAGGGGATGGTGTGATGGGATATGAAAACACGTCTTTATGCATCAGTTCACAGCATCGATTTATTCATCTATTTATTTCAATTTTATTTAGTTAATAGGGACAGTGCTTGTTGATCAACAAAACAAAAGACTGTAGAACCAGAGGTAGCTCTGTAGGCCAATTTCCATCTGTTGTCCCTGGGCAGCTCTTGAAAAGGCAACCTAAACTCAGAATAAAATAGCATAGCATAAATGTATATTTATTTTTTACAGGTATGCAGAAATGCATAATAGCGCTTCACTCTGCCTGACCACTAGGAGGCGCTGGAAACAGTTACGAGGAGAAATGTAAAACACCAGGGTTGAGCCGAATATCTGGCTGAGACAAGCATCCAGCATGAATAATGTGTTCTTTCCGAAGCCGACCTGATCACCACTGACGAATATCCGTGTCTGTTTTCAACACTTCTTTCCAGTTTTTTTTTGTGTGTGTTTGAAAATCTCTTGGTTAGACGTTGGCTTGGGCAGTATTATGGTAGCAGAATTAGATACCACCCAAGCCTACTGTATGGTTCAGTTATAAATATATCAAATTTTAAAATAAATATGGTTAAAATGATTGTAGTACAATTTTATATTGCTTCCATGTGCTGGGCCAATACCGGAACGGGCAATCAGGATATAGATGAAACCCTCCCCCACTCGACAAACCTGACTAGCCCTATCATACCTGTTAATAAAGCTATTGGCCTGACTGTAGACTAAATTTGCCCATCCCTGCTGTATATAGTGTCTGATTCTAGATCAGAGGATTACATGGGTGGGACAAATGCACAAATCAGACCAGAACATGAACACACCTCACTGGCTAAGGCTTTTGTAGACACCAAAATCACCAATCACTTTACATTGCCTACTGACTAAAACTTACCCAACGAATGCTTTTTAACAGAGCCCCGATTTCAACTCGTCTTTTTGCAAAAGATCTCCCTTTTCAGAGTCTCAGAGAAATGCCCATCAATCAGGATCTCAACCATTATCCGAGAGCCCAGATCTCAGCTTGTCTTTCTGCAGACCATCTCCCTCATCCTCAGAGTCTCAGAGAAATGCCCATCAATCAGGATCTCAACCGTCACCTGGGAGCCTAGATCTAAGCTCTTCTTTCTGAAAATCATCTCCCTCATTCTCAGTCTTAGAGGCTCATTTCCCTTCCATCAATCAGGATTTCAACCATCACCCCAGAGCACGGATCTTTACTGAATCTTCTTGCATGGGCATTTCTCTGTGGACTTGGTTCTGGATGGACTAGGTTCTGTGTTTGGATCCATAGCCACCTGGCAGGGTATGTTAGACACTAATCCTTTCCCTGTATATCTGGGAATGATTCTCTGTTCAGGAATTCACATTATGAAGGCCAGACACCCCCCCCCATTGCCCTTGACCCGTTTTTGATTAACATATTTATTTAACGTAATTTATTTCCACCAGTAAACGTGACCCCTACCACCCCACCTCTTGGCTTAGGTTCAGTTCGGCATGGACTGAGACATGGGCCATGGTCCTTTCCTGTCTGACCAACTCTTGAGCCATTTGTGACAATTTGGACTAGGGCTTGTCCTGGGAAGTAACCCGTTCCAGCTACTGCCTTCTGTATGAGGTGGAAAATTGCAGGTTCATGCCATCGTTTGCACAAAGAATCAAGCTCTTGAGGACAGCTTCCTAGCAGTCTCCCTGAGAGAAATGGAGCACTCTAATGACTTTTCCAGGCCTTGGCTGACAGAGACCTTGTGTCAGAGCCAAAGTTTGGGAGTCCTGCTCCACCCCCCCCCTTTCCCTCAGTGGGATGATATACAAGCTCTGATATCCATCATTAACAGTGGCGCTCTGTGGGGGCCGGACACTTCCAGGGCTTTCTGGGAATCCCAGACAGTGGCAGTTATTTGTGGCAGCTCTGAGACTCCCGTTTCACATACACTTTGCACCATATTTCCACAGACAAATGCATGAAAGATAAAACATGTGGGGTCTGATGATACAGAATTTCCAAAAAAAAAAAAAAAAACTAGCCATAAATATTCATTTAGCTAATCGGTATGAGAGGTATTTGTAGCCAAGAATGCAAGTACACAAAACACCAGTTATGAAAACATAATGCACAAGTGTAGTCTTAACTTTAAAATAAATACTTACAAATGACAGTATGTCTTCATATGGAAACACAAAATCTAATCTTTCTGTGGAAACATAAAATCATAAAGAAAAATAACAGAGACACAGACGTGATGTGATATGCTGCAAATGGCTGTTATTTAATCGGTTGTATAGTCGCTTTGCTACGCCAACCTCATGCTAACAGTTTCTGCCTTTATTCAATAGGTTATATAGCTGCTTTGCCACAATGTTACCTTGTTGTCATTCTGCTGTGGGTTATATATCTGCTTTGCTACACAGTTACCTTGTTGCCATTCTGCTGTGGGTTATATAGCTGCTTTGCTACACCATTAGCTTGTTGCCATTCTGCTCTCGGTTATATAGCCGTTTTGCTTAATTGAAAACATGTGCAGGAATCCAGCAGCACTCAGCGTCTGTTTTCTATCAGCTTTTGATCAGGGCAGATGCAGGAACACCTTCCTCATACTCCTCTCCCACCCATCCCAACCTCCTCAGACTTCTCTCCCTCCTCTCCCACCTTTACCTCCTCTCCCTCCCATCCTGACCTCCTCAGACTCCTCTCCCTCCCCACCCACCTTCACCTCCTCTCTCTCCTGTCCTGACCTCTTCAGACTCCTGTCCTTCTCCTCCAACCTTTACCTCCTTTCCCTCCCATCCCAACCTCCTCAGACTGCTCTCCCTCAATCCCCCTTCACCTCCTCTCCCTGCTGTCCTGACCTCCTCAGACTCCTGTCCCTCTCCTCTCATCTTCACCTCCTCTCCCTCCGCTCCCACCTTTACCTCCTCTCCCTCCCATCCCAACCTTCTCAGACTCCTCCCACTCCCTTCCCATTTCACCTCCTTTCCGTCCCTTTCTGCCTTAACTTTCTCCCCTCCCCCCTTGTCTTTTACCTTTTTTCAGTTCCTTCTTCCCCTCCCAGTAACCTCTTCCTCCTTTCTCATCTCCCCCCCACTCCTCATGGAAGCTGGAAGCAGGTCCGAGCCAAAGGTGTGCTGTGCCACACAGGAAGCAGATCCAGGCCAAAGCTGTGCTGTATTGCAGAGGAAGCAGGTCCAGGCCAAAGCTGTGCTTTGTTGCACAGAAAGCAGGTCCAGGACAAAGGTGTGCTGTGCCACACAGGGAACAGTTCTGGGCCAAACACTTACCTGCGGCCAAAGGTCAACCTCCAAATCCTATGGATTGTTCAATTCAATTCAATTTAATTTATTCTTCATATAGCACCTTTCACAACAGAGTTGAGTCCGTTATCCATGTTGCCCTGTGTAGGGTAACCAAAGTCCATCAGTAAGTCTGTTCTCCACGCTGGCCTGTGTAGGGTGGCAGACTGAAGGCTGCACCCATGATGATACAGTTTATAGGTCCCATTCACAATGTCACCCCTCCATGAGACTGAACCAGAACTCCAGCTCAGATGGTGCCCACCCAGGGCACCACCCAGACATGTGGGGAAGGCAGAGAGCATGGTCAGAACATGCGTTCACACATAAATGGACAAGCATGGTACATAAAAATGACATGTACAGCAGCACCAGCAGCCATAGTTACGGTGTGTTATGTGTTAGACTGCAGGTAAGCTAAACTGAAGTAATAGGTCTTCAGTGGAGATTTAAAGACGGCATCCCAAACATAGGCTGGTAAACCATTCCACGATATAGGGGCCCTGTAGCAGAATGCTTTACCGCCCACTCTCACTTTATTTATATGTGGAACGACAAGGAAACCTGCATTCTGTGATCTGAGTGGACGATGCGGCTTGTAAACTTGAAATAATTCTGTCAGGTAGACAGGAGCTAGACCTTTAAGTGCCTTATATGTAAGTAGGAGAACTTTGAAGTCAGCTCTAACCCTAACAGGATGCCAATGCAAGGAACTAAGAACAGAGGTTATGTGTTCAAACTTCCTGCTCTTGGTGACAATTCGAGCTGCTGCATTTTGAATACGCTGCTAAGTATTTATGTGCAGTGTGTGCTCCCAGATAACAGAGCATTACAGTAGTCTAACCTACTCTATACAATGCCATGTATCAATTTCTCTGTGTCTTGAATAGTATCATAGGCTTATCACGCAGCATTTCTCTATGTGGCTCTATCAAGCAGGATTTGAGCAACATTAAATGGTTTATTACATTGAGAATGATGGTTGCAGATGGTAAATGTACAGCTTCCCCACTCCATACCAACCACATTCTGTGCTTCCGTTATAGTGGCAGAACAAGATCACAAGTATTATGGATTAGCAGAATCACTTCTGTGAGGTTTGTAGGAAACACAGGAGGTATTTCAGGTGATAAAGCCCCAAAGGTCAAAAAATGAAAAGACTCCATGTAAAGTAGTCCTGATGGGTCCAATAAATAACTTCTGCACACATCTAGTCTTTCAGATGTACTCAGATCACACCTGGAAATCCTACAATACCATCACAAAGCTGAAAGACGTGTCATCATGTTTAAGCAATCTGCTGGAAACAAAGACTGAACATCTGAGAACCACTTCATCTTGCTGACTGATTTAAGTTGAATGCTCCACAGTTTTGTGTGAGTTTTCTTTTTTGGACGGAGCTATTATTAAATGTTCAATAGCAATGGTGTGAGGGACTTTCCTATGAGAAGATGTCTGAAATTTCTGAAACAGCATGTATCTTCTGTTTGGGCGGAAATTTCTTTACAACCTGTAGCAGGAGGTTCAGCCAGCAGAACAGGCTCAGTGGCCAAATGATTATCTGTAATTTTTCTGTTAATCTGCTAGTCAACGAAGTGAGGCCAAAACGAATGATGTGTGATTAATGTGGAGCTTCACTCAATTTCAGCTGCTTCATTGGCTCTGGAAGGTATCTCCTTCTCGGTTTTGGACTATGCAGAGGGTGCTCATGAGGATCAGGAAACATACAAGCTGCAAGCTGTATATATATATATATATATATACTGTATATATATGTAGCATAATCCACACTGAAGCACAGGGGACAGTGATGCTGCTCCCTGTAATCAATACTGAAGCACTGGAGACAGTGATGCTGCTCCCTGTAGTATAATCCGACCTGAAGCACTGGAGACAGTGATGCTGCTCCCTATAGCATAATCCAACCTGAAGCACTGGAGGCAGTGATGCTGCTCCCTATAGCATAATCCAACCTGAAGCACTGGAGACAGTGATGCTGCTCCCTGTAGCGTAATCCAACCTGAAGCACTGGAGACAGTGACGCTGCTCCCTATAGCATAATCTGACCTGAAGCACTGGAGACAGTGACGCTGCTCCCTATAGCGTAATCCGACCTGAAGCACTGGAGACAGTGATGCTGCTCCCTATAGCGTAATCCGACCTGAAGCACTGGAGACAGTGACGCTGCTCCCTATAGCGTAATCCAACCTGAAGCACTGGAGACAGTGATGCTGCTCCCTATAGCATAATCCGACCTGAAGCACTGGAGACAGTGACCCTGTAGCGTAATCCAACCTGAAGCACTGGAGACAGTGACCCTGTAGCATAATCCAACCTGAAGCACTGGAGACAGTGACGCTGCTCCCTGTAGTATAATCCAACCTGAAGCACTGGAGACAGTGATGCTGCTCCCTGTAGCGTAATCCAACCTGAAGCACTGGAGACAGTGACCCTGTAGCATAATCCGACCTGAAGCACTGGAGACAGTGACCCTGTAGCATAATCCGACCTGAAGCACTGGAGACAGTGACCCTGTAGCATAAT
>JAODJU010000041.1:219484-239734 GCA_026776725.1 Gnathonemus echidnorhynchus
TATTGTCATTGTACAAGTACAATGAGATTTCATGACCGTACTCCTGGTTATAGAGAGAGCCTATGTGACTGTACTCCAGGTTATACAGAGGGCCTATGTGACTGTACTCCTAGTTATAGAGAGTAATGTAACAGCCATGTTCATCATTAAAGTTGATCTTAATCTAGCTGATTGGCGATGTGAGAATTGCATGTGCAAGACAAGCAATATTATTATTAATATCGCAAATCGTCCAACCCTATAATGTACTACAGCCATTTTTCGAAATCAGTACAAAACAGGTCTAAGCAACACCAGGATATCATCACCCTGAGAAAGCCTGTGCAACACCAGGAAATCATCACCCTTAGGATGCCTATGCAACACGAGGAGAACATCACCCTTAGGAGGCCTGTGCAAGACCAGGAGATCAATACCCTGAGGAGGTCTAAGCAACACCAGGAGATCAATACCCTGAGAAAGCCTGTGCAACACCAGGAAATCTTCAACCTGAGGAGGTCTAAACAACACCAGGAGATCATCACCCTTCGGAGGTCTATGCAACACCAGGAGAACATCACCCTTAGGAGGCCTGTGCAAGACCAGGAGATCAATACCCTGAGGAGGTATAAGCAACACCAGGAGATCAATACCCTGAGAAAGCCTGTGCAACACCAGGAAATCTTCAACCTGAGGAGATCTAAACAACACTAGGAGATCATTACCCTGAGGAGGCCTATGTGACATCAGGAGATTTCCCTTCATGGGATTAATACATTTCATCTTAATCTCCACAGACATACAGGAGGGGATACTGTAACAGTACAATCCACCCAGCTGTTAATATAATAGTCATACTTATTCATATGTATGACTCCTGGACAGTATGTTTAAATGACACCTGAATTTGTGGTACTCTCAGGATGAGAGAGGCAGGGCAGAGCAGAGCAGAGCCATGCCTGTACACTTTAGGCAAGAGGCATACAGCCCCAAACAAAACCTTTCCAGAAGGAGCAGTTGCACCTACATGACATGTCCATGGGCCGGCTGAGTTTCCAGTCAAGAGGACAGACTGGAAAAATGTTTGCAGTGATAAGTTTTGTCATTGCAGAGCGGCATCCCGGGGCAACTCTGGTCTCATTGGAATGGCGGCATGTTGGCGTGTCTCAGTGCAGATCTGGAAGCAGCAAAGGAATACGATACATCAGTCAGGACCTCAAGCAGCATTCACAGCACACTTCACAGTGTTCACTGGCTTGCTGTGCCTGGAACGCAGCATTCAGAATGACGATGATGTGAAATTGCAAAAAAATTTGAGAACACAATAACAGCCCCTAGCTATGACCTGAGGTGGCCCAGACATTAAACAACAGCCCCTAGCTATGACCTGAGGTGGCCATCTATGATGGACTGGGCAACAGAGGGATAGAGGTAATAAGAGTAATCGGGTATAAGATGGATGGATGGATGTATGGATGGATGGTAAAAAACATTTTTACAATTTTATTTTTTAATGCAGGTGGTGCAAAAAAGTTTTTCTTTCTTTGTGAGGACATTTTCCGAAATACTCTGACACACGCACTGCTGCATGGCGCTCAGTTTGACCAACGCGGTTTCTGGCCAAGTCCTTTAATGGAAAAAGCACATGCTGATGTCTACCAGCAGACTATGTGGCTGATGTGGGAATTACAGGGAACAGCTTGGATAGGGAGAGCAATCTGCTAAAGCAGAACACACAGGACACATCCCATCACTCAGCCAGGAAGGGCCGCAGTGTTTAGCGTAGAGTACAGTAGAGTAGAGTATAGTAGAGTAGAGGTGCCGCATTAGCGTCTTTCTGCAAGGCAGACCAGCCTGTCTGCATGGTTCGAGCACAGCTTTTTGAATTGTGTTCCACCATCTGTTGGCTCAAGGCCTGGCTACCACATGGTAAAGAGAAGCACACTAACTAGCAAATGTCAAAGAACAGAACACATGCTGAATGATGGTATTTAGTCATACCAACATTTATCCTGATTTTACTGACTGCAGGATATGGGTTCCATTCACAAGAACTTGGTACTAAATGAGTGAATAGAAAAGCACCTTTCAGTGTTGCAGAATAAGGAGGTTCTGATTTAATTCTGCCAGGAACAATGACAATGCAGACAGTGGACAGTATGGTGTCACTATGAGTAACAGCCAAGGTGCACAAATCGAAGGCTGGTGATTTGGTTCCCACTATGTGTGACACCTGCATGTCGCCCCGATGTTTTTGCAGGTTTCTGCCAGGAATTTGGAGTTTAATGTTTCTAAATTGGCCATAATATATGATTGTGTGTGTGTGTTTGTATGTGTGTGCCTATGTTTGTGTGTGTTCTTGCATGTGTGTGTGTTTGTGTGTGTCTGTATTTGCACGTGTATGTCTGTATGTGTATGTGTGCCTGTATTTGTATGTGTCTGTCTGTGTGTGTTTGTATATGTGTGTGTGTGTGTGTATGTATGTCTGGGTGTGTGTCTGTGTGTGTGACCTGTAATGCACAGGCATGCCATGACCCTGCTCAGGATGGGCAACTGGATGATCAATGGATGGATGAAGATATTGATCTATTAAGTGCGGATAGATGTCTGGAACATTAGGGAGCCCGTGGCACGCCGGGCCCTGCAGTAATATAATGGAAAGCCTTTAAATTAACATCACACACACTATGCAGTGATATAACGGAAAGCCTTTAAATTAATATCACACACACTGTGCAGTGATACAACGGAAAGCCTTTAGATTAACATCACACACTGTGCAGTGATATAATGGAAAGCCTTTATATTAACATCACACACTGTGCAGTGATATAACGGAAAGCCTTTAAATTAACATCACACACACTGTGCAGTGATATAACGGAAAGCCTTTAGATTAACTTCACACACACTGTGCAGTGATATAACGGAAAGCCTTTATATTAACATCACACACTGTGCAGTGATATAACGGAAAGCCTTTAAATTAACATCACACACACTGTGCAGTGATATAATGGAAAGTCTTTATATTAACATCACACACTGTGCAGTGATATAACGGAAAGCCTTTAGATTAACATCACACACATTGTGCAGTAATATAACGGAAAGCCTTTAAATTAACATCACACGCACTGCTCTCCAGTACCACTGCAGCATGACATCCTCAGACCATAAGCGCAGACGCCAAATTCATTTTAGTAGTGTGACTTCACCTATTTTTGCCACCATCAATTAATCTCATAGAACTGAGATCATTTGAGAAATGATTTTTCAAACTTTGTTTTGGATGAACACTTTTTAACATCATGTTACTGTTTTCATTGGACCTTTCTAATAGTAGAAGTCTTGGGTCTCTTAGTTACGGGCTGTTTTTGTGTTTGCCTACAGTCACTCTCGCTAAGTTCTTACCCCCCAGGACTGAGTTTATAGGCTGGAACACAATGACTGCACACAGGCTTGTGCTGGCCTGGGTTTGTCTCCTTGGTGCCCATGGTGTTAACGATACTGACGGTCCTCCAGTGTCTGCTGCTCTGCTCCGGAAATGTGCTCACAGTGCTCCGTGTGAGTACATGCATGTACACAGCTCCCGGGGGCAGCCGCTCGGGCCTCCTGCTCCCTCCCCAGTGCTCACACATTCCTCCCAGCTCATTTTGCCTCTTTATGACAGGGTATAAATAATGTGAGCCGCCACGGTCATAGAAACTGGCCGCTCAAGCCTGTCGCTGCCCTCTGGTGGCTCAGTGTGAATAACAGCATATCCAGCCTCCCCCCCCCCACCCTCACTATAAGAGAATGAGGTTGATCCAGCCACTGCCACACTGCCATGGAGACAGTGCTCAGAGCTGTGAGGTTAAAGCTCTGCATGTCCCATTTTTGTTTTGCTTTTGTTGCTGCATGAACATATGAGTGCATCAAACTGTGTACTTGAATCTGTTTTAGTTGAATTTGTATTATCATAAATGATTAGCTAGATATCAGCAATTCACTTCCTTAATGGGCCTGAGAACAGAACCTTACATTTAATGGTGGAAATTAAGTCTGGTAGCTGGTAACTGATCTGGCTGATGAAGCTACTCTATGCAACAGACAAGGGTCTAGAGATTTAAACATCACTGGGAAAAGTAAAATCATTAGGTTTGGGTTACTGTAGCTGTTTGATTTGAGGAAAGTTACCCTTTAATGAAGTGCTGATTGAAGCCCTTTACTGTGGTATGCACAGAATGCATCATCTTGACAGAAGGACCTGCATGTTGTAAGGATGAATGTTTCTGTGTCTGCGGCAATGCCCTGTTGCGGCAATGCCTTAGACAGGCTGCACTGCATCACAGAATTTATTTCATTTGATGAAATATTGCACTGGGAACTGAAGTCGTTCTCGGAACTGCTTGGGGAGAATTTTCCAGACTGCTGTCTCGGGAAGAGTAACACGGCAGAGAATGTGTGGAAATGTCAGCACCGTTCACAGTGCTGCTGAACACCGTCCACACACGCTTTCCAGGCCAGGCAGACTTTTCCACCACTGGGAAAGAGGCTGTCAGCCTGGTGGAAAAATTCTTGCAAAACCAGTGGCTGGTTCCAGTGTCCATCGCCTGCTACATATACCGTACTGTTATTAAAATGCAATGAGGCAGTGAAAAGTAAGATAAATATATCAAAACTAAACAACGTTTAAAGAGCCTCATTTCACTGGATGACCCAATTAATTTACACACACACACACACATATATAACAGGTACAAAAAGCTAAAAATAATCAATATCCATGCTATCTCACAGACTCGTCTGGTTAAAATTACTGTCTTTATACTGTAAATCCCTTGGAATGTGTGATCGTATCTCTTAAATTCATAGGCGCTTATATTCTGACATAGTCACGGATTTCTTACAAGGCTAATTATTTCCAGACTACATGCCAGAGCCAGTGCTGGTCAGCACAGCAAACATCCAGCTAAACGTAAATGGGCTCTTTTTAGCTCACAACAGCATTTTTTTGTTTTTCCAACATGCCTGCTTCCTAGGATGCAGATTTTTTACATCCACCCCAAGCGGTCTCCAAGATGAATTTTTCTGGCCCACAAACCCATTCGTCCAACAGGAAAATGCCCGGAATGGTCCAGACCAGCCACACATGGAGTCCAACCCCCCCCCCCCCACACACACACAACATTATGCCTAAAAGGAAAAGCCATGTCCAGCTCCCATATTATTCCATGTTATACAAACTATATTCAACATCAGCACTATGCCTATCAAACAAACCATATCAGACACCTTCATTATGCCTACCAAACAAACCATATCAGACACATTCATTATGCCTACCAAACAAACCAAATCCGACACCTTCATTATGCCTACCAAACAAACCATATCAGACACATTCATTATGCCTACCAAACAAACCAAATCTGACACATTCATTATGCCTACCAAACAAACCAATTCCGACACCTTCATTATGCCTACCAAACAAACCAAATCCGACACCATCATTATGCCTACCAAACAAACCAAATCCAACACGTTCATTATGCCTACCAAACAAACCAAATCTGACGCCTTCATTATGCCTACCAAACAAACCAAATCTGACGCCTTCATTATGTCTACCAAACAAACCAAATCCAAAACAAAATGCCTACAAAAATAAACAATATCCAAAGTCAGCATTATGGCATAAAACAACAAAACAAAAATATTAACATCATCCCTACAAAAACAAACCTAATACTAAGATTGTGCCTAAAAAAATAAACCATATCCATTGTTAACCTTGTGTCTACAAAAACAAACGACATCGAGAACTAAGACTGTACCTAACAAAACAAACTATGAAATACTAACACTGTGCTTATAAAAACAAAACACATCCGATGTCAACATTAAGCCTACAAAGTCAATCCATATCCAAGGTCAGAATTATGCCTACAACATGCCTGTCTTAGTAAAAACATGAGCTGCGAAACATCATTTTTGCATTTTTGAATCACACATTCCATCAAAGTTAACTTTCAGACATGAACACATCGCACACTTTGCTAAATTATTTCAGAAACTGTTCCGAGCTGAAGGTAACTGTCTCAGTCCCACACTTCCACAGTCAAAAATCCGAACAGATCCGTAGATATCTGAATGAGCTGAAGTGCCTTTATCCTGCATGCAACAGAGCGCACCCCCCCCGGCCTATATATTTTCTGTCTACGGGTCCTCCCTTATTTCCACTAAAAACTATGCAGCGAAGTAAGTTCTATCCATACACATCGCTTCGAAAATAAACCATTCTCAGTTCAGCACGTCGAGAGTTGTAAAGTGAGGCAGCTGCCGATACACACACATCAGCCCTGGACTGACGGGCTCCAGCCCAGCGCTATATAAAGAGCAGCGCCGCGTCGCTGCGTCGCAGCATTTCACTCAAGCCTTCCGACTGTGGAGCTCTCTCGGACTCGTACTCACCGGTATATTACCTACCTTTTATGACAACACTTTATTCATGTTTATTTTTAATTATCTGGATATTTAAAAATATATCAGGTTGTACCCATCTGAGGTTTCTTCGTCTTTCTCAGGTAAAGTTAAGTGCTTATATTTCCGAATGAATCGGTTAGCTTTGCATAAAAAAAACACATTTTTGAAATAGGTAAACAGGTCATTTTAACTATAGTGATATTTCAAATGTGCATGCATTGTTTTGCTGGTTGGTTAATTCAGTTTACTGTGTGGTTGTCACCAGTTTGCGCTTCAGTAACTTCTGTGATAAGCGCGATAAATGCGTTAAGGTGCGCCACACTGAAGGTTTACGTGGAACTGATGGTCCTCATTGGCCTTTGTTTCCGCGAAGGAGCTATGATTCTCAGGGGAAGCCCGTACTGGCTGGCAGTTTTACTGCTTGGGGCTTCCACACTTGCTCAAGGTAAGTTTCTCTAAATGTGTTTTCTTCTTTCATCTTCACTGATGGGTGATTTTAGCTTAAGTTTTGCAATATTTTTAAGTCAGGTCACTTACAGTGGTAGTAGGTTCTTGTAGGTATCAAGGAAAACAGTAAAACAAAAAGTTGAAAATGACTAATGATGTCATCTGACATTCTATGGAATGTTCCGCCTAAGGAAAGTTCAAAGAATGTTCCAATGAGATCACTGGCTGCCTCCCCCCTCCCTTGCTGCAGATGAAGAGGTCGAAGACCAGACCTTGTTCGACCTGCTGGAAGCCAGTCACATCACACGCAAGACTCCTGGGATTAAGCTCTTCCGGGGCCTGGATGCAGACACCCCAGCCTACCGCTTCATCAGTGTGGAGCACTTGCCCTCTGTTCGTGCTGCAGCCCTCCAGCGCCTCTTACTTCAAGTCCAGAACAATGAGGGCTTCGTGCTGACGGCCACACTGCGGCAGGACCGAGGCTCGCGGGGCACCCTGCTCGCCATCGAGGGTCCAGGCGGCCGCCGGCAGCTGGAGATCGTGTCCAACGGACGCACCAACACGCTGGACCTGGTATACTGGGCCGACGGCTCGCAGAACGTGGTCTCCTTCGAAGACGTGGACTTGGCCGACTCTCAGTGGAAGAATGTCACGCTGCACGTGTACGGCGAAGCAGCCACACTCTACGTGGGATGCATCCTGGTCGATGGCTTCATCTTGGACATGCCCTTCTACGAACACCTCCGTGCAGAGGGCAGCAAGATGTTTGTGGCAAAGGGCTCTGTGCGGGAAAGCCACTTCCGGGTAAGAGTGAGATGTGACCTTCGGGGGCTGTCAGGGCGGCAGGGGGGCACCCACGTGGAATGTGTAACTCCCTGTGGCAGTGCTTTTTTTTATCATTATCGTCACTTCCCTGTTGCTTTGGCTTGATGCAGTGGGTTGTGACCCCCACTGGCGCCTGGCTCCTGTCTGCAGGGTGTCCAGCACATTCCTCAAACTTTCCTCACTTGTGTGGTCTGCATCGCTTCAGGCCTTCAAAGTGGCTGCTCCATCTAATATGTGTGTATTTATTGTATGTAATTTTTGTATGTGATATGTGAGTGCATTTAGCCTGGTTTAAATAGAATCTGTAATTTGAAGTTCACCAGACATGCTTCTGAGTTTCCCACATCAAGGCCCACATGTTCTCAAAGCAAGACTCAGCTGCTTGTGGTCTATAGTCATATGTGCTGTTTGCCGTGACACCATCAATGCCTCACAGCTGTTATTTCACGGCCCTCCAGGGTTTGCTTCAGAGCATACACTTCATCTTCGACACGCCAGTGGAAGAAATCCTGGCCAGCAAAGGCTGTGAGATTCCCAAGCCAGGTAAGAGGGACACCTCTGAGAGCCTCACTGAACTTCAATCACTGGCCCTGAAGCATTTGGCAGTCTTTTAATCCTCTCGGAGTGCTGCTTTCAAGTGGGCTAGCACTGTCTGTCTTAGCAGAAAGCAGCATAACACGAGAGCTGATGCACGTACGACATACAGGGTGCATCAAGACCTACAGTCAAAAATGCAAGATGCACCAACAGCATTGCATTGACACATGCATGCGGGTGCTTTGAGAGACAAATGCAGCTTTTCTTAGTTCTCCTCACCTGTTGTTGTTGATTACCCTCCTTTTTTGGGAGAGGTAATCAAACAGTCGTGTGCTTTGTATCAATGTGTTTTGCTATGATGTCACCTTTCCTGGAGATCCCTCAGTCAGTTTGCTGAGTCTGGGCTGCAGCCCAGCAGGCCAATTGCAGGCTTTGCCACGCTAAGCGGCGGCTGCTGCATCGGCACTTTGCTCACATGCGAGCAGGCCAACATAAACATCCTGCTGCAGGCAGCCGTCACTCTCTCTCACACCACATGCACACACACACGCACACACACACACACACAGCAGCAAGGAAATGTAGACAGCTGTTTGGAAAGCTCATTTGGGATGTTTTTGTGTTGTTTTGTTTTTTTTTGTCATTAGTTTACCTGCATACTAAGCTCTGCTGTCGTAATGGTCATCTTAGTTTCGTTCCATGGGGGATGAAGCTTTTTCCATGACTGTGGTCCCACCCAGTTGCCAGGTCAAAAGCCAATGCACCTGTGATTCTGTGAATACTGGAAGGTGCACAGGCACCTTAGCAAAGCTTTACCTGTGCTGGTTGTGCAATGTAGCATAAAAATTGCCCAACTGGGTTTATTATGTACGGCTTCCTGTGTGTCTCATTGAAACAACACATCGACTGTAGATTCAGCGACTTTGGATGGAAGCAATATTCAATCCATGGAAAAGCAATTATGTCGATGTGACTGATTTCTGTACCACCTTGATGGATTATGTTCATCCACATTCCTGGCGAGCGCCTGTGCCGGCAGTAAGAAGATCGGCAGGGCTGCTTGTGTGCCCAGGAACTTGTCCTGTTTTCCGAAGGCCTCCTGGAACGCAGCAGCAGGGAGATAGTAAAACGGCCCAGTATGTGTTGGAAAAGCACTTCTGAGCCGTGAGTCGGTGGCAGATGCCACGTGAGCGCCCTGCATGCAGACGCTAATGTGGAGCAGTCACTCGATGGCACACATGCCTGTACTTCTCCTTCACAATCCCTCTCTCCTGACTCATGCTTCGGCTCACCAGGGGTTTCAATGCATCTACCAGATACTTTCTCAAAAATAGGAAAGTCATTCCAAGTAAGCGGACCAGACTGTGCCAAAGAGCTTTCTTCATTTAAATACCCCAGGACTCTCAGCAATGTTACAGCATGTGTGATGTGCTGCACTGCTGCCATTGAACCTGTAGGGGGCTCCTTACTTCTAGGAAGATACAGAACATTTTGGTCATGTACCTTATTCATTAGGAACCAATTAATGATTCCTGTGTTCCATTATAGACCTAACCCAATATATCTGACTGAATTATGGAGACAATCTGAACCAATTTGACAATTTTAATGACTGGCTTCTCTGCATATATTGGTTTCAGAAATTCATGGTCCATTTCATACTAATGTATGTATACATTTGGTTTGTTTCAGTCCATCCTGGATTCAGGAGTTGTGTTTGGCTTGTTTTGGTCCATTTGGTCTCAGAGTGTACTAGTCCATCCTATACTAACATTTGCCTCTTCAAATTGAAGTCTAAGAAAACATTTTTTCTCCTTGTTTTGCAAGCTTAGGACTCCTCGGGATCGGAAGTATCTGGATGTTCGTGTCAGTTTGAGTGGTGTGTCGCTCTGTGGTTTATGACTGCTCTAGTTTGGAAGGTTGCCTGTTCAAACCCTGTGGCTATCAGAGTCATGTCACTGTTGGGCCCCTGACTGAGGCCCTTAATGTCTAGCTACAGGGGTGCTGCACGCTGACTGATTCTGCGCTGTGACCTCGAAGCTTGCGCTCACCTGTATATGTGTCTTATGGAAATGCAGTGACTACCCAGTTTCCCCATGGGATGAATAAAATATTTCTAGATTTAGGGATGGATTAAGTATTTGGGAGATCATTAATTCAGCACCAAGTTTATTTAGCCATTTTCTTTAGCATCATTGCTTCCAGTCCTCCTTTGTCTCTGGGTGTGGCTGTTTTACCCTAAGTCGAGGGGCTTTCCTCTGGTACCCTGGTTTTCTTCCACACTCCAAAGACGGGCAGCTGAATGGCCCATGGCATGTCACGGCGTGCATGGTGTGTGCTGAGCTGCTTGTTTCCCCTGCTGCCTGCCCCAGGCTGCAGGACCCTGTGCCCATCATCCAGTGCACACATCAGTGCAGATAAGCAGGTCTTGGATGTTAGGAAACAGGAAACTTCCTGCCACCAGAGTCCTAACACAGATGACCTCTGTTTTCTCTGTTTTTCTGAAATAATATGATTGGCTACCTGGCTCTGTGCTCGTCTGCCACTGGCCCTATGAGGCGGCCCTTTAGAACTGCAGCACCCTCTTCCTGCAGATGAGGCCAACGTAGTGAGTGAGAGCGCTGAGCTGGACGAGGCGGATCCCGGCATCGCCGGCAATGCCATTGCCCCGAAGGAGGACGCGACCACCCCAGCTGGCACGGCGGCGGGCTCCGAGCTCATGTGCGAGCGCTCCTGCGAGGAGCTGCACAGCCTCTTCCAGGAGCTGCAGGGGCTGCGAGTCGTGGTGGGAAACCTCATCGACGGCCTGCAGAAGGTGGTGAGGAGCCAGCCGGGCCACATGGCCGCATTACTGTAGCTGATTTGGGTCATCAGCCCATTGAGGAGAAGATGCCAGTATGGAGTCACAAGAATGTCACACGGCTGACATAATGTATAAGATGTGAATCTGTCACTCTCCATTGTTATAATCTTGTATACACTCTGACTCTGTAGACTCTCCAGCCAGTAGGACCAGGCTTAGATCCAGCCCTGTACATGAGGTTGCATGTTAGTCTGAGAGCTGTGGGGAGCGTCTGACTAACAGAGAAGAGGCCGTCTCACGCAGCTCTTTGCTGCCATATCTGGAGCCCAGAGGCTGCCTTACATGCCCCCACATGCTCTGTGAAGCCATCAAGCCTTTAGAGATCAGGGGAAATGATATATTTACAGGGTCGCTTCTTCAGCAGAAACAAGCAGGCGTGTCAAGAGCCTCAGATAACTCAAGAGCAGAGTATATCCACACGCATGTAGTGCTGAAAACTGACTCCAGCATAACAGATGAACTCATGATGAACATGTGTGTGTATGTGCATGTCTTCAGACAGAGGAGAACAATCTCATGAGGAAGACCCTGGCAAAGATGAAGACTTCCAGTGAGCAGATCTGCTGGCAGGACGGCCGACAGTTCGAGGACAAGGAGGAGTGGGTGGTGGACAGCTGCACCAAGTGTACCTGCCAGGTCGGGGCATGTGGTGGTGGGGCAGGATGGGGGAACATTTCAATACACTGTATACTGTGTATATTGTTGTATTGACAATAAACCAATCTTGAAGGGCAGGATGGAGGAGAAGCAGGTGGTGGGGCAGGGTAGGGCAGTGGCAGGGCAGATAGGGCAGGGCAGGTGGTGCGGTGGGGCAGGTAGAGGGATGGGGCAGTAGCAGGGATGGAGCAGGTGGTGGGGGGTTCAGTAGCAGGGATGGGGCAGGTGGTGAGGTCGAATCAGGATCTAATAGGATGGGCTTGGACTGACTGTATGCCAGTGCGAATGAGAAAAATACTCAGAAGCCCTAAGCAGGTCACCGTACTGCTGCATGAGTCTGACTTAAATGCAGTGTCTTGCCTGCAGGATGGGAAAGTGGTCTGCCGTCAAATCATGTGTCCTGCGGTGGCCTGCGCCAATCCCACCTTCTCCGATGGGGAGTGCTGTCCCGCGTGCCTGCGTGAGTCCTGCGTCTCCTACTCAGCAGTCCTCTTCTTAGCTGTCCTCTGTCACAGCTTGGTCCTTTTCCCCTGCACCTCTTATTTCCACATTCACTGCCATTTTCTTTTGATCTGTTGTGCTTTTTCTGAACTGCTTTTGCTGTTCTGTGCCAGGACCCTAAGTTTCCCCTTCAGTTATGTTCCAATACATATAATTTAAAGAAAAATATGACTGTCATAAGGCTTGCCCCTGCTCTAGGAATCGGATCACTTTGATGAATGACACTCTGGCTGGGAAGCTGGTCATCTTCTCCGTGGTTTTTTGAGCTACCCACTGAACCGCAGGAACTTTTCACATTTACTGCATGTTGATCCCTTAAGCTGTGCTCTGAATATTTCCCTAACTCCAAGGATTTAAAAACAGCTGCACTTCAAAAGCGCACATGAGAAGCTGCACATGTAATGTCATCGTGAAGTCCCCACTGGTTTCAGGGAGAACACTGAGTCATCTCACACGCCCCAGCCTCGGTGCACAAATCCTGCCCATATGTTTGCCCAGCCAATGACGGTGATGATGGCTGGTCACCCTGGTCGGAATGGACAGAGTGTTCGGTCACCTGCGGCTCAGGGACGCAGCAGCGCGGCCGTTCCTGCGATGACAGCAGCAATGCCTGTGCTGGCCCATCTATCCAAACACGCCGGTGCAGCCTCAGCCGCTGTGAGAGCCGTGGTGAGTTGATGTCAGCATGTTGCCTGCAGATGGGCTGCCAGTTCAGATTCAACTAGCAGGCCTTCCGTGTGGAAGCTCCACAGTGACTGCACAACTGGGCAGATGTGTGCATTCTAGAACAGTGTCCTCCACCCCAGC
Source organism: Gnathonemus echidnorhynchus (assembly GCA_026776725.1). Classification (NCBI taxonomy): domain Eukaryota; kingdom Metazoa; phylum Chordata; class Actinopteri; order Osteoglossiformes; family Mormyridae; genus Gnathonemus; species Gnathonemus echidnorhynchus. Next base: position 232,572 of record JAODJU010000041.1, read on the forward strand.
CAGGATCAGGCAGGAAAGGTCCCTGAGCAGCTCCACCCAGCAATGCGTCACCCGTCTTTGGCTGAGGGTCACGCTTACTTTAGAGCTAAGGAATGTGTTTAGTGACTAGAGTGCTTATGATGCTGCTGATGGTGGTGGGGAGGAGTCTAAGTCCTTGGAGCAATACTGCATGTTAGACCGATGACGTTTGCATGACTTTTATGTAACATACAGAAATTAAAGTTAAAATTCTGTTAAACGCAGTCAGGACCAGCGTTCTCCAGGGTGCACTGGATGATGGAGGGAGTGGTGGAGATGGTCTAGGTCAGCTTACTCCGGTATTCACTGACTGATGATGGGTAGAGGTAGTTTAGGTCAGCTTACTCCAGTGTGCACTGGCTGATGGAGGGAGTGGTCAAAGTGGTCTAGCTCAGCTTACTCCAGTATTCACCAACTGATGAAAGGTGGAGGTAGTTTAAGCCAGCTTACTTCAAGGTGCACTGGCTGATGGAGGGGGTGATGGAGGTGGTCTAGGTAAGTTTAATCCAGTGTGCACTCACTGATGGAGGGGTGGTAGAGATGGTCTGTTGACCTACTCCAGTGTGCACTGGGTGATGAAAGGTAGAGGTGGTTTTGGTCAGCTTACTCCAGTGTACACTGGCTGATGGAGATGGGTGGTGGAGGCGGTCTAGGTTGGCTCTGGTGTGTACTGGCTGATGAAGGGTGGAGGTGGTTTATGGCAGCTTATTATGGTGTGCACTGGCTGATGGAGGGGGTGGTGGATGTGGATTAAGTTGGCTTACTACAATGTGCACTGAATAATGAAAGGGAGAAGGTGCTTTAAGTTTGCTTACTATAGTGTGCACTGAGTGATGGAGAGGGGTGGTGGAGGTGGTCTAGGTCAGCTTATTCTATTGTTCATTGGTTGTTGACTGGGGCAGATGGTTTAGGTCAGTTTACTCCAGTGTGCAATGGCTGATGGAGGAGGTGGTCTAGATCAGGTTACTCCAGTGTGCACTGGCTATTGGAGAGGGGTGCTGGAGGTGGTCTAGGTCAGCTTGCACTTTCCACAACATAAGCAGGGAAAAATGTTATGACGTGTTCTAGTTTTTTTCTGCCAACTTCTTACACAATATGCCTGAATCATAAAGTCATAATCATCGGCCAAAAAACACAGAGTTTTGTATAGTTTTTATTCCATTTCCATTCCCCTGACCTAATCAGTAGAACTATTCTGAGAGTATGAGCAGATGAGGCCGAGCTGGAGCTGAGTCTCACGTACACATGGGCCATATTAAGGCCTTACGCTGCTAACTGTGTGTTGCTCTGTCAGTCCGACAGGATGGTGGGTGGAGTTTGTGGTCACCGTGGTCCTCCTGCTCAGTGACATGCGGCGAGGGCCAGGTCACCCGCATCCGGCACTGCAATGCCCCCATGCCTCAGCGGGGGGGCAAAGACTGCCAAGGCACTGGCCGGGAAACGCAGAGCTGCCAGGCGGACCCATGTCCCAGTGAGTATGACAAGGGGCGACAGGCTGTCACATAGGTGCACACAAACACACAGGGGCACCAGCTGCCAAAGTAGAGCCCCAGTCCCACTGACATGCCTCCAGTAAGGACACAGGGCTGAGGGCAGTGCCAGCAACAGGCATGGCATTCTGGAAACTGGATCTGTGAATGATTGTGGGTTCACAATCCCAGAGGTAATTTCCATTATGTCCATTAGGCCAGTACGCAGTTGTAGTTTGCACCTTTAGCTACATAACTTAATAAACATCATGCTGAATCTGATACAATAAGCAAGAAAATAACTATAAAATGCCTGTAATTGCTTGCCTGTTGCCATTGGTCAGTCAGGCCGATATCATTCAATGGGACATGAGCTATTACCTGTAGTGGGGCATTGCTCTCTCAGACCTGACTGGGCGACTGAGGACCCTCCCCATGACAGCGCCCACCTGTCCCCCTGCAGCAGTGGGGTATGCAGCCCGATCATACTCTGAACCTTTTAGCATTAAGCTGATCATTAGCAACACGTGTGTGTTCATCTCATGTGTGAACAGGCTGTGCAGACAGGATTTCATTTATTTCCCATTCAATTATGACAGCACGACATACAGTGATTTTAGCTGGCAGCTTTGCTTCTCTTGAGTCCCATCTGGAAGCCTGATGTTGATCCTCCTCTCCACCTTCTCCGCTTCTTCTACCCTGTCTCACCTCTGTGCCCCCCTGTCCCACTGATTCACCTTTGTATTGACTGGCAGTCGACGGTGGGTGGGGTCCCTGGTCTCCATGGGCAACCTGCTCAGCCACCTGTGGGGGGGGTCTGAAGAGCCGTAGCCGGGAATGCAACAGCCCACCCTCCCAGCATGGGGGCCGAGGTTGCATGGGTGAACCCAGTGACAATGAGGTCTGCAACAGGCAAGATTGTCCCATAGGTAAGAGAGCCTGGCCACACTCATACCTTTGATCACACCCCTTAACCTACCGATAACAGCCTGTCCATATCCATACTCCCTGACTACACCCCTTAACCTATCGGTAAGAGAACCTGACCACACCCACACCCCTGACCACATCCCTTAAACTATTGGTAAGAACCTGGCCACACCCACAGTCCTTACCACACCCCTTAAACTATTGGTAAGAGCCTGTCCACACCTACACCCCTGACCACACCCCTTAACCTATCGGTAAAAGCCTGTCCACTTCCACACACACCCCTGACTACACCCCTTAACCTATCAGTAAGAGAACCAGACCACACCCCTTAAACTATCAATAAAAGAGGCTGGCCACACCCACACCCCTAACTAGACCCCTTGACCATTTAGTAAGAGAGCCTGGCCACACCCACACCCCTGATCACACCCCTTACCTTCTGACCCTATCAGTAATAGAGCCTGGCCCCACCCACAACTCTAACCACACCCCTTACCCTCTTATCCTATCAGGAAGCGAGCCTGTCCGCATCCACAACCTGGACTACACCCGTCTAGATCACTTACGTCCATCTTGTAGACACTTTAATCCAAAGCAATATACAATTAACAAAGCAGGCTCAGAGAGTCCCTATGCCATGCACAAGGACCAAGTGGTGAAATCACTCTGCTGACCCAGGGACATTCTGATCATGAGCACAGATGTCTGACCCACAGAGCCATACACTGCCCCAGAAAGAGACCTTCCACACATACCATCAACTGAGATAATCATATCCCTCACCCTATTAACTCTCCCTGATCATTCCCTCTAAATAACTTGTGATCCCACAACACTGACAACACAACTTTAGATCATCATGTCCCCATTTATTTCATAGATGGCTGTCTCTCAAACCCCTGCTTTGCCGGTGTGGAATGCCATACTGGTGCTGATGGATTCTGGGAGTGTGGTCCCTGCCCTCTGGGTTTCCGTGGCAATGGTACCTTCTGTGAGGATGTGAACGAGGTATGTATCCAGGGGAACAATAACCGGTATGAGGTGATGTATGTTCACCAAGAACCACAGATGCACCTTGACAACCAGCCCAGCATCATCCATTAAGACAGCATAGATGACGGTCCGCGGGGCTGTTTAGATACCCTCTATAGCTCTAAAGCACTCACCCTTTACTGTATAACAGTGTCACCATCGGCTGCCTACTGTTCCAAATAAAATGCGATATGACAGCCTTACTGTGTCCCCGCAGTGTGACATGGTGTCAGACCTGTGCTACAAGGTGGTTGGAACAGAGCGCTGCATCAATACAGAACCCGGGTTCCATTGCCTGCCATGCCCCCCCAGGTACAAGGGAACTCAGCCTTATGGCTTGGGGGTGGAGGCCGCCAAGAACAGCAAGCAGGTTTGCATCGCTTTGACCTACACCTGCCTACATCCTGGTCACGACAGCACACACCTGCCTCAGATTATAACCCCCTCACTGCTCCTCTTATACTGCTTATAGTATAACTCCCTAAGAAGACCTCCACCCCTCACTGCTCCTCTTATACTGCTTAGAGTATAACTCCCTGAGAAGACCTCCACCCCTCACTGCTCCTCTTATACTGCTTAGAGTATAACTCCCTGAGAAGACCTCCTCCCCTCACTGCTCCTCTTATACTGCTTAGAGTATAACTCCCTGAGAAGACCTCCACCCCTCACTGCTCCTTTTATAGGCCTTAGAGTATAACCTCCTGACAGGACTGCCTCCCTTCACTGCTGGTGTTATAGTCCCATTTTTAGTCAAGAAAAATTGAATTATGGGCCATTATATTTGACAATAATGCAATATACTTAAAGTATCATGGTGGCTCAGACCAAGAGCAGCAGCATCAGAGCTGGAGCTGAAGGCCATCATGCCCCCTCTATGTTTTCACTGCAGGTGTGTGAACCGCACAACCCCTGCAAGGATGACACCCACAGCTGCCACAAGTCTGCCAGCTGCATCTTCCTCAGTCATTTCAGTGACCCCATGTACAAGTGCGAGTGTCGGATTGGCTATGCCGGCGATGGTATCATCTGTGGGGAGGACTTTGACCTGGATGGCTGGCCCAACCAGAACCTGGCATGTGGGGCTAATGCCACCTACCACTGCAAGAAGGTACCATGACCGGAAAGAATGGAGATCTGAGAAAAACACAGAGAAGTGTACTTTCATCACATGTGCATCAGCATTTGCTCCTTAACATGCCTACAAAGTGCTGTCAGTTTCACTGCTAATGTATTTTATATCATCCCAAGTTTCTAATATCACCCCTAAGAAGGGAGGGTAGCATCCTTAGCCATATGTTATAGCCATTAAGAAGGGACCATCCTCAGCCGTGTGTTATAGCCACTATGAATGGAGGGAGCATCCTGAGTCGTATGTTATAGCCCCTAAGAAGGAAGCATCCTCAGTCATATGATATACCCCCAAAGACTGCAGCATCCTGCCTAACAGTTCTGTCATCTTCTTTCCTGGAGACATGTGTGCCTCTAAAGCACTTTGGTCTCTCCATCAAATTTCAGGACAACTGCCCGCATCTCCCCAACTCTGGCCAGGAGGACTTTGACAATGACGGACAGGGCGATGCCTGCGATAGCGACGATGACAACGACGACATTGTGGATGAGCGGGTGTGTGTGCAGATGCCAACAATTCCACTTCTCAACGGACCTTCTTGTATTATCTTGTGAAATGACCCCTTCTTCTGGGCTGACCTTGGTTACAGTCCTGCTTCATTATCTCTTGTTAGCTTTGGTTAATGTTATCTGCTAGCTTCTTCAGTAATGTCCTTATGGTGCTTGTTGGTTACTACAGTTAATTAGTTGCCATGTCCGGTGAGATATGTGTAATTCACCAATCGGGACAGTCCTGCTGAAATGCAGACATGCCTTTGTTTTGTTCTCCCTTGTCGTTTGAGAGATCAACACCATGTCTGTAATTTCCACTGACATGATCCCTCCAGGACAACTGCCCACTGCACTACAACCCACACCAATTTGATTATGACAAGGATGACGTTGGTGACCAGTGTGACAACTGTCCGTATGAACACAACCCTGCGCAAACGGACACGGACAACAACGGGGAGGGTGATGCTTGTTCCATCGACATTGACGGAGATGGTCAGTTTGCTATCATATGATTACTCATTTATTGTATATGATTACTAAACTAGGTTGGCACAGTGGCACCACTGCGGCCAGGGTTTGCATCTCCCCCATGGCTACATGTATGTGGAGTTTGCTCCAGGTACTCTGGTTTCTCCCCACAATCCAAAGACATGCTGAGGTTAACTGGAGTTAGCAAATTGCCTGTAGGTGTGCATGTGTGAGTGACTGGTGTGTGAGTGTGCCCTGTCTTACAGCTTTGGTCTGGATGCTTCTATGTATTGAATCTGGTATAAAATTTAAAAAAAAAAACATAACAGAACTCAAACCTTGAATACTGTTGAGTGAGTGACTGACTTGGCCTGAATTTTATCAATCTGCTCATGTCTTTATCCTCCTCTTCCTCAGAGATTCTGAATGAGCAGGACAACTGTCCATACTTCTACAACACTGACCAGAAGGATACTGACTTGGATGGTGTGGGTGATCAGTGCGATAACTGCCCACTGGTCCACAATCCAGGACAGGTAACGATGTCGGGGTATGACGACATTGTAAGAGACATGAGCTTAGATTTATTTTGATGCTCTTTTATGATAAAGTTCTTGTCTGTTTATGACTCTGAAAGTGTAAGAGAGCCTTTGATCACCAGCTGAAAGCCGTGAAGCTGCACTTTCGCATCAAGTCACTGCTGCAGCAGCAGACAGTCTTGCTCGGACATTCTCTTACCACCTGGGCAAATGCTCCAATTTCGCCCTTAAAACCTTTTGAGTGTCCATTTGAACTGTTTTTTACCGCCTACTTTGGCCTATTGTGAAACAGCTACTGTACTTATTACATCAAATGACAGGCTGAGTTAACATTGGATGGCATCACCCCCTGCAGGCAGACAAGGATAATGACCTTGTGGGAGACCAATGTGACAACAACCAGGATATCGATGAGGACGGCTACCAGAACAACATGGACAACTGTCCCTACATCCCCAATGCCAATCAAGCTGACCATGACAAGGATGGCAGGGGAGACGCTTGTGACCATGATGATGACAATGATGGGATCCCTGACGACCGAGACAACTGCAGACTCGTGCCAAATCCAGACCAGCTGGACTCTGACGGTGAGGAACAGTATAATGGGCCAGGAGAATGGTGTACAAGAGCAGGGCTCAGGAAGGAGCGTGTATAAGAGCAGGGCTCAGGAAGGAGCATGTGTAAGAGCAGGGCTCAGGATGGAGCGTGTGTAAAAGCAGGGCTCAGGATGGAGCGTGTGTAAGAGCAGGGCTCAGGAAGGAGCGTGTGTAAGAGCAGGGCTCAGGAAGGAGCGTGTGCAAGAGCAGGGCTCAGGAAGGAGCGTGTGCAAGAGCAGGGCTCAGGAAGGAGCGTGTGCAAGAGCAGGGCTCAGGATGGAGCGTGTGTAAGAGCAGGGCTCAGGAAGGAGCGTGTGCAAGAGCAGGGCTCAGGATGGAGCGTGTGTAAGAGCAGGGCTCAGGAAGGAGCGTGTGCAAGAGCAGGGCTCAGGATGGAGCGTGTGTAAGAGCAGGGCTCAGGAAGGAGCGTGTGCAAGAGCAGGGCTCAGGATGGAGCGTGTGTAAGAGCAGGGCTCAGGAAG
>JAODJU010000041.1:239834-253467 GCA_026776725.1 Gnathonemus echidnorhynchus
AGCGTGTGCAAGAGCAGGGCTCAGGAAGGAGCGTGTGTAAGAGCAGGGCTCAGGATGGAGCGTGTGCAAGAGCAGGGCTCAGGATGGAGCGTGTGTAAGAGCAGGGCTCAGGATGGAGCGTGTGTAAGAGCAGGGTTCAGGATGGAGCGTGTGTAAGAGCAGGGCTCAGGAAGGAGCGTGTTGAAGACCAGAGCTAAGAATGGAACGTGTTGAAGACCAGGGCTCAGGATGGAGTGTAAGAACAGGGCTCAGGATGGAGCATCTGTAAAAGGAGGACTCAGGAAGGAGGGTGTTGAAGACCAGGGCTCAGGATGGAGCGTATGTAAGACCAGGATTCATGATGGAGTGTGTTCCCCAAACAAACCTCCACTTACCATGGATGCTATCATTGCTATAAACTGGTGTAGCGATGGGTTTGGGTTTATGGTAAAATACACAGTCCAGATCACATACTCTCACAAAAGTGACAAATTGTCTTTGCAGTCAAATGGTCTCGGAAGTGAAACTGGCTGGTCATTAAGCAGGTTTTGCCAGTGACTTGCTGTTAGAATTGGGAGGGGGAATGGGCTTCTTAATTGCAGTATGAAGGAGATGTCATCCCCAAGCCTTTTGCTCCCTCCTGCCTTCAGGAGATGGCCGAGGAGATGCCTGCAAGGATGACTTTGACAATGACAGCATCCCTGACATCCTCGACGCCTGCCCAGAGAACAATGCTATCAGTGTCACCGACTTTCGCAAGTTCCAAATGGTTCACCTTGACCCTAAGGGGACGACACAGATTGACCCCAACTGGGTGGTGAGAAACCAGGGCAAGGAGCTAGTTCAGACAGCCAACTCTGATCCTGGCATCGCCGTGGGTGAGTTCATGCTGACATGCAGGTGAAGGTGGCCTGATCACTGCTACTCGGGAGTGCAAATGGCTGAGAAATGGGGCAGGATGCCCCCACAGCCATAGCTTGCCCAGGGCAGCTTCTTCCACTGAATGACATGCCTGCTTAGCTCATACCCTGATGCTAAGTGTCCAAGCTCTGATGGTGTTATGCTCACACAACAGGCTTCGACGTCTTCAATGCAGTGGACTTCAGCGGCACTTTCTACGTAAACACGGATCGGGATGATGACTATGCCGGCTTCGTTTTTGGCTACCAGTCAAGCCGGCGCTTCTACGTCGTAATGTGGAAGCAAATCACACAGACCTACTGGGAGGAGAAGCCCTCCAAGGCCTTTGGCATTTCTGGCGTCTCACTCAAGGTGGTCAACTCCACCACGGGCACTGGCGAGAGCCTCCGGAACGCGTTGTGGCACACGGGCAATACCAAGCAGCAGGTGGGCCAAGTTAAAAAAAAAAAAAAGTCTGACTTGGACACAGACTCGAAGAATAAGCTCTCATCTTTGCCATGTTTGAAGAGCCTTTCGTCTTGGTGACTCTTGCAGTAAGACATGTTGGTTATTCACGTGGTGGATGTTTCATGGCTTCCTGGTTTCTCTTTCTATGAACAGGTCCGCACTCTCTGGCATGACCCCAATAACATTGGCTGGAAGGACTACACCGCCTATCGCTGGCATCTCATACACAGACCCAAGACTGGTTTCATTAGGTACCGAGCCTATTTTGTTCTTTACCCTTCCTGCTTAAACACTATTCTGTTTGACCACTATACTACCTATATTAACACTACATTGCTTAACTGCTATTGTCCACCTTGACAGGGTGGTGGTTTACGAAGGAAAGCAGATCATGGCCGACTCTGGTCCTATCTATGACAGAACCTTTGCTGGAGGAAGACTGGGCCTCTTTGTCTTCTCCCAGGAGCTGGTCTTCTTCTCAGACCTGAAATATGAGTGCAGAGGTGAGATCGATGCTATCGCTATTAGCCAAATTCCTCGTCTTCCTATAATTATTATTATGTTTTGGTGTCAGGGGGCCCATTTCATGAAGCAGGGTTTCTTGCTTAGCTGGATAACTGGTCAGATTTAAGGTGCCCCAGTTTAAATGGGCTTTATCTCCGTTCACTTATATTTAACCTGGACTAAATGCAAGTTATCTGGCTGTGTAAGAAATTCTCATTTGTGAAACAGGCCTAATTTCCCTACTTGGTTTATTTACATTTACTCCAAACAGATGAACATTCACAGCTAAATAGTAACTTATTTTAATGATTACAACTGGTGTTTTCATTCTGTTGGTTTTCTCCCTTTGCAGACAACTAGGTCCTGTCAGCTGGAAATGGGGTTTTCCAGCCCCAGTCACCATGCTTGCAAAGTCACACAAAGGACTGAAAATGATCCAGACCCACTGCTGCAGCTCTGTTCTCAGTCTGCACCATAAAGATGCAGCGAAGCACAGGCCACGTTATCATGTTGTAATACATGCTCATTGTCCACAGCCACCTCAACCCATGACTTTTTTTATAATCCTCAGCACCTACTCCTGTTCAGCCTAAGAAATCAGAAGCTGATATTTCCAGTAATAATCCAGGCAGAACAGAAGCCTTCAGATCAGAATTTCATAAGCCTGCAGTAACTATACCCTAAATTCCATTATACATAATTTTTCTACAAGTATATGCCTGGGTGAATAATACATTTTTTTACTGAACTTATTACCATTTTGATGCTATAAAACCACCTTTCTGTGATTTTTTTTTTCAGATTTAAATGCACGGTTGTCTACAAGTTGTCATTTTTATTTTTAACGACTGCTAAGTGCCACATTGCACCCATAAACGACACGGTGACATTCACTTAGTAACTGAGGGTTTCCTCATTAATGCAGCATCACAGCATTCCATTTCGATTGCACAAATTTGAAGGTAATTACATCATTTTCTGTTACTTTGAATGAGTACTTTAAAAACATTTTATGTTCTGTTTTTAGTAAATTTCTGATTGTTTTTTAGGCAATCCTAAAATTAAAAAAGTTTGCTAGCTTTTTATATTTTAATTGCTTTATAGGGACAAAATGTTTATAAGATTGTATTATAATTTCTTCTGTAAATTATTCACGTTTTGCCTCAGATGTTTTTGTTTTAAAATTAGACACCAGTTGTATATAATTATTTATTTGTTTACACTGACAAAATTTTAAATGAAATGCTAAATGTCATTATCCAAATTTTCCCAAGCATAACAATAAGAAAGCGGTGCAGCTTGCAGACAGTGTCCTTGTTTTACATTTGCTGAAATGGCTTCAAACAAGTATATTATCTGAAGATGTTATGTCCTCCTCTTTATGGTGCCTTTACCCTAAATCAATGAATTATGGATTTGTTAAGGTTTCACTATAAACCTGGGTTCACTGTTTTAAAGTCATATTTAGAAAGAAAAAAACAAACAAACAAAAAAAATACAACACACTTGCTTGGATCAGATTATGACGTGATGAAATCTGATCTCCCCAGGCTTACTGACGCAGTTTTGAGCTTCCAAACACCCCCTGCTGGCGGCTTTATAGCATGTTGAAGCTGAGGGGTTCGGATCCCTACCGGCCAGATCGCGCTGCTCATGTTTATGCAGACCCCCGCTGGGCTCTCCAAAACCTGCATTCTCCCTAACGTTTAATAATCACGACGGTCTGCTTTCTCTTTCTGTCAGATTTCAGCGGAAACCAACGGCCGTATGTAACAGGAATGTTTCTCAAATAAACCTTTTTTTCCTAGACGTCGTCTGTTGAGTTTAATGGCAAGTGAGGTGGTCTTGCTTGGAGACCAGTTCACAGAGAATTCGATAATGGATAAAACTATTTAGGAAAAGCGAGAGCATACTACTTTTAATTTCATTATCTAAAATAAATATTTATTGCTTTTCAACAAAATTATTCTCTTCTTCATAAAGGAAGTCTTAAACTGTGGACAGATGGATGAAATGAATTCTGTATCCTGACCGGAATACTGCAGTACTTGGACACCCCGGTGTAGCCTACTTACATCCATGATCGATTGTTTCTGAGCTTCATGCGGAATGGAAACACAAACACGATAATAAGAACAAACACGATGCATGTATAAGTTGCCTGCCCTGTACTATAACTGTAACCGTAACTTGCACACACTCGAGGCAGGCATGTCTTAGAGGACACCAAATTCCTGTGAGCAAGGAATACTTCGAGTTTAAAGAGAAGAGCCGCTCGCTTGCTTGTTTTTAACCGAAATATGCTAGAGCCGAGTTGCAACGAAGACGCGCTTGGGAAAAACACGGAAAGAGGAGCAGCGGGAGTTCAGACAGAGAAGCGGAGATTAACGCTGATGTCGGTCGATTGGAGGGCACTGCCGGTAAGCGCCCGCCCCGCGCCCTAGGGGAACCGCACCCGGGGCTCCCTGCATTTGTAAATATTTCACAATTTCTTGGCCTCAATCAAAAGCATTTCCACCAAATTTAATTAGTTTAGCAGTTGGATTTGTTCTCATTGTGTATAAAACGTTACAAACTTTTATTCATTGTGCATGATTGTGTAATAAACCTAGAATAGCGTCAGAGGCTGTAAAGAAAGAGTAGATCACAGGACGTCAGCTACGATTACAAAGATAAAGTTTTATTAAAAACAATTCATGCAGCAACCCATCGGGTCAGGTCTGGGTTCACATATAAAGAGTTTTTCACAACTATCTCCCCCTAGCAAACCAACCCTTCCAAGCGCGTACTGACACACGTTACCACACAGTGAAGCTCACACCACGCAACATCCTGGCTAAGGCACGGCAAACCAATAGCACGAAAAACCCCGCACTTGAGGCACAGGTAAGAGATACGTGGACGTGTGCAGTACCTTCTAATCCCACCCCGACCACTTGCTGGCTGAGCTGCCTTCTTAAAATACACAGAAAACAAACAAAATAAGGACAAGATTAAAACTTAGTTTCCCCCGAGGTCAGAGTTTTAGCACGTCAATGTTTTTCAGAACAACAAAAGGAAAATATAACGCCAATCCAGCACTGTGACGTCTCCGCCTTTCGTGCCAACCAGGAACCCCTGGCAAAGCAGCGGCCATCGCACTCCTAGCCCCTGGTCCTAACTTTTGTCGCCCTAACCCACACCGGAACCTGACCCTGCTTTCTATCTTCACCGCCGGCAGCCCTAAACAGCATACAAGCGGCACCCAACTCCCTGAACCCACGAGTGCTTAGCTTGACAGGGTTCATCTTATCAAGCGCCGCTTCCCCCCGAAGTCGCCCACATTATCCTTCCTACTTCTTTTAATACCGCGCCACTCAACAATGTCCAGGTGTAGCCACTTAATTAACCCCACTACCTTCCACACAAATCCCTCCCCCACACACGCGCACACCCACAGGTCACTTCATTACAATTGCAACATTTTTGTTCAGTCTGTATTAACTGTAGTTCTCCAGCTGTACTCCATAATACTTATCTAGCTGTAGATTTTTGATGTTTAATAATTATTCTGTTTTTGACCACACTTTATTAATAATGAGACAGTGTTACACAGATTACTTACACAACAGTTTGATTCTTCGTGAGGCAAACATAGTGAAACCCATGCCTGTGTAATTACAGTGTTAAGGGACACCAACCCCAGAAGACTGTAATTCATCCACAGTAGTGTGAGCAGGCCCGGACTGGCCATCAGGAATGCCGGAAGACTTTCCGGTGGCCTGGCCTGCCGTTCAGACCAGACCTTTAAATAATCAGATGATGAAATGAATCAGATGTTTTAGTACAAAATGTGCAGGCACTGCGTTAGTAGTATGTTAGTAGTACTACTCAGTGGTATGATCTGCCTGTCATGACCACAGAGCACCAAGGGACCCTCGTATCGACAGAGTGTATAGATAAATTAAATTAAATTAAATTAAATTAAAAAGTCCAGTTGCCGTTACATGATGAACACTCTTGGCACCTGGATGACCGGTACTGTATCACATGTAGCAACCCCGTGAAAAGCTCTGCTATTGACTGTCAAATAAATGATATTGCATTTTATTGGTTTAAGATGCGCTGTCTCCCGACTCACCATGAGAAAAGTTTTGCTACTTACGTTAATGATTGAACCCCTCCACTGATTTTAAAGTAAGAAACCTGAATTCCATACCACCCCTCTCATCTCAGCAAATTCCATCTCATGTTTATTGTAAGACTGTGTTGTAGTGTTTGTGGGTTTGAGGGTGGTGTCTTAATCATGCACATGATCACAGACATTCTCATCATCTGTGTTCAGTTTCTTTCGTTTAGACAAAGAATCTGTTGTTCTTTTGTGTGTGGTTTCGTCTGCAGTTGTGGATTTCACGTTGGCACTGTGCTCAGCTGAGCTGTTATTCCCGATACTTAACCCTTAGCCTATTTTTTTATTCCACAGCCAATCGATCAGTTTAAAATCCATAGCAGTGACATTGCCGATGTGCTGCTTTCACTGCACTTTCCACAGCTTTTTCCCCAAACTGAAGTCACAAAGAATGAGGGGGATCAGTAAAAGATAATCCCCAGATGTGGGAGTCTGAACTCCTGAAATATGTGATAACAACATGATTATGGTCATGTCATTTTTAGGAATTCTGCAGAAGTAAAACCCAGACTTCCCTTTCCCCGGCCACATCGTCCAGCTTCTCCATTCCCAGGCCAGCCGAGAGACAGTCTCCCCAGTGTGTCCTGGGTCTTCCCTGGGGCCTCCTCCCAGTGGGACATGCCCGAAACACGTCACCAGGGAGGCGTCCAGGAGGCATCCTGACCAGATGCCTGAGCCACCTCATCTGGCTCCTCTCGATGCGGAGGAGCAGTGGCTCTACTCTGAGTCCATCCCGAATGACTAAGCATCTCACCCTGTCTCTAAGGGAGAGCCCAGCCACCCTGCAGAGGAAACTCATTTCGGCCGCTTGTATTCGCAACCTCGTTCTTTCAGTCACTACCCACATCTCATGACCATAGGTGAGGGTAGGAATGTAGATTGACTGGTAAATCGAGAGCTTTGCGTTTTGTTTCAGCTCCTTCTTCACAGAACACATAGGAAAGGGATGGACTAAACGACAGAGAGGAGGGACGACGGAATAGCCGGCAATGACTGCTGGGCAAACGAGGACCGAACACATAGGAAAGATTTTGACACATTAAACACATTTCCAGGCACAGTAGAATCACAGCTATACTAATTTTCCTCTAGCTGAGCTCTTTCGCTCACTGTGATGACCGTATATAATGCCAGCGAGCAGGATCATGACAGGCGACGGACGAGACGGGACCAGAGACACGGGACCTGGAAGACAAAAGTGAAGGACATCAACGGGAGACTGGGCACAGAACAGACACACAGAACAGACACACAGAACAGGCACAGGGACAGGAAGTAAGACAACACCTGACAGAGGACAGGAAAGGCAGACAGACAAATCAGAAAGGGAGACACCAGGAGAACACCAACGGGAGGAATGAAAGGGCCAGGAGTGAACATGGGAGGCACAGAGGGACAAGGAGCAGAGGCAGGAGGGATGAAGGAAGGAAGCAGAAAGACAGAGAAAGAAGGACAACGAGGAGTCCGAGGGAACCCCAGCGGGCGGAAGGCGGCAGCCGCAGGGGCAGCAGGCGACGCGAGGCCAGAGCAGGAGGGAACCTCAGAGGGAGCAAGGAGGAGGCCGGAGGGACAGACGAAGGAGGTGAGGAGGAAGTCGGAGGGGACCCCGGCAAAGGCAAGGAGGGAGGAGTCAAAGCGGGGGAACCAACAGGCGACTGACGAGGCGTCGGAGGCGGAGCCGAAGGCGACCGACAAGTCATTGAAGGGGGACCCATAGGCAACCGCCGAGCAGGAGCCGGAGGACCCGCAGGCGCCCCTGCAGCCACAGCCAAGGAGACCGAGGGCGAGCCAGAGGGCAGGGCGGGTGGGACCCGACCCCTGAACAGGTGTCCTCTCCCCTTCTGGGAACCTGGCCGGGATCGACCCTGTTGGGGCAATGGCGGAGCAGTCCTCCTCCTGGAGGAGTCCATGGGGGCCATTAGGGATGTCCCTGAGGGGTCCCACTCAAGCTCCTCCTCTCCCTCCATCAATGGGGGAAGAGCAGTGTTCTGATAGTCCGGGACCTCCTCAGGGACTGGATCTGGAGCTGGGGGGACTGGAGCATCAGGTGCCTTTCCTGTCCTCTGTCAGGTGGAGGCGGGACCTCGGGCACAGCAGCAGGTGGAGCCAGGACCTCGGGCGGTGCTGGAGCCATAGCAGGGGCCTCGGACGGTACTGGAGCCGTAGCAGGGGCCTCGGGCGGTGCCGGAGGCAGCGCCAGGACCTTAGCCTCGCTGGGCGGTGCGTCTGCCTCTGGGACTGAAACCACTGGGGCAGGTACATCGGCTTCTGGGTCCGGCAAGTCAGACACAACGGGCAGAACAGGCACGTCAGGAATGACGGGCAGGCGTACTTCCCGGTAGTGGTACGCTGTGAGCGGCGACTGCTCTATGGTGGCAACGCGGGCTTTGGGCACCTGCAGGAATGAAGCGGCGGTGAAATCCGGGGTGAGCCCTGCCGGATTCCGGATCGAGAGGGGTACCTCCCAATAACTGGCAGGGAGAGAGTCTGGAGAGAGAGAGATGGACCCCAGGAAGATTGCTGGTTCCTCCACTGGTTTCCTCTCTTTTCGCTTCTTGTTCTTTCTCCTCCGGTTATTGGCTGTCAGCGGAGGTTGGACCGTCTCTGGGAGGACGAACGGCTTGGCACCTTCTGCCTTGTGCAGCGCGACTAACTGGGTTCTCTTCTCAGTTACGCGCTGCATTAGTTGCCGAAGGTTTGCGCACACCTTGCTCACGAGGTGCGCGTTCCCGGGCGGAGTCAGCTCGCTTTGGAGAGTCCCACTCCGGCTGGCTAGGTCCAGCACCACGGGGTCCTCCTGGACCTCGGGCTGATATAGCCTGTAAATTACTTCCTGGAGCAAGCCAAGGTGTTGACTCTCAGCCTGCTGGTGTGAGTCTTCGAGGAGGTCTGTCATTCTGTGATGACCGTGTATAATGCCAGCGAGCAGGAAGCAGGGAATCACAACCAGG
Source organism: Gnathonemus echidnorhynchus (assembly GCA_026776725.1). Taxonomy (NCBI): domain Eukaryota; kingdom Metazoa; phylum Chordata; class Actinopteri; order Osteoglossiformes; family Mormyridae; genus Gnathonemus; species Gnathonemus echidnorhynchus. The sequence continues at coordinate 248,805 of JAODJU010000041.1, forward strand.
CAGGCAAAAGTCTAGGAACAGGATTTAATTCGGGTAGACGAACAGACCTGGGGAAACAGACTTGAACGCAGACTGAAATACACAAGACAAGCCGAAATAACAGGAAACAGCTGGTCACAATCAGGGTTTCACATGAGGTAAATGAGGGGGCGTGGCACACAGGAGCATCGTACGAGCAGTTCACGACACTCACTCTCTGTCTCCTGCCATTTTCTCACCCGGGTTTTTTTATCAGAGCTGAACTGAAATTAAAAATTGTCTCTAGACTTTGGGTTCCCCCCTTAATAAATATAGCCAAGCTGGGGGGTCCCCTACAGTAAATATATGCTGAGTGGGGTTGCCCGCAGTAAGTTTCGCAAGCCTACAGATGCCCAGGCCCACGGGCAAATGCTCAGAATGCCAGATGGCCAAGTCTGCCAGCTATTCCTCTTTAACTAAAGGAATTCCCATAATTCCCTATAGTGACTGTGACTCTTATGGTCTAACCTGTTTACTTGTGTGCTGCTACATTAAACTAGTTTGGCTAGAGGTGAGTTTGCCTGATCATCAGCAATGGTGACGTTGATGATGTTTTAATGACACTTTTTAAATTTTTCTGAAAAAATATATGTCTGTTTCCTTTCCTATGTGGTGTTAAGACTCGGATTTTATATGTCTGTACGTCTGTAGTGTTTAGTCAACCCTCAAAGTGGTAGAAGAAACTCCACCTGGCCGCCCCATGCAGACGTTTGACAGCAGCATCACCAACCATCATCAAAGCAGCCCGACCAAACATGTCGACCTCAGCTGTGGAGCTCTCGCCACCTTAAGTATTAGCTTGAGAACTACATACAACTTCTTAAATATACAATTTAAAAGGTATTTTGAAGAAAATTCATTATCTGCCGCTACATACAGTTTAAATTAGTTTACATCGCATTCTCAGTGGATTATACTGATTAAAATGGCTTGAAGAAAAATATCCATATATATGTAACTGATTTATTATACCCCATTTTAAAAATCTCACAAGGGTTTTCCAAAGTTCTACCTCTCTTTCTGAGCAAAGGGAATCATTTCCTTATATGGAAAATGCAGTATCTGTAAATAAACCCTCCAGAGAACATTATGTCTCAGATGGCAGCAGTTCCATACCTTGGCTGTCCAGCTGTGTCAGTTCTTTCATATTCCTGCAATGTATGATTTAAGATCGCTGTAAAACTGCCCAAACCACAGCACTGTTTTCCACAGAACGATGGCAATTACTGCACTTGTCTGTTAGTTTCTTATTTTTTCTGGCAGGTATCAGGAAGACTGTTTTGATGGGAAGTGGCCCAAATTAGGAATATGGTAGTGCCCGTACCGTTGTCATTCAGGGAAGGACATGTCTCACAGTGTACTTGTGAGAAGGACACTAAGACGTCCCATGAGATGGTTTTCTGTTACAGCTCTGAGAAAGTACTCAGGCAGAGAAAAGACTCAGCTAGATTAAAAAATACTCAGGCAGAGAAAAGACTCAGCTAGAGTCAAAAGTACTCGGGCAGAGAAAAGACTCAGCTAGAGTCAAAAATACTCGGGCAGAGAAAAGACTCAGCTAGAGTCAAAAGTACTCGGGCAGAGAAAAGACTCAGCTAGAGTCAAAAGTACTCGGGCAGAGAAAAGACTCAGCTTTAGTCAAAAGCTGGATTGTGTAAAGCTGAGTACTTTTTTGCATTAGTTTACTTAGCAGATGTTTTTCCCAAATCAAAGTAATATTGGAGAATCAACCAGGTCTTGGAGCAATTATCATGGTGAAATCACATTGCTGACCTTCTAATGACAGTATAAACTCACAGAGCTTGGCACCACCCTCAGTAAGTCTCCGAACTGCATGTTTTTTGCCTTGGGGGAGAGAAAGCTGAGGGAAACCCTCAGAAACATGGGGAGAACATGCCAGCTTCCCACACAACCAGGGAACTTGGAGGCTTGTAACATCCTTGCTAACCACGCATCTGCCACAGCAGGACATCATTTCAAAAGTGACACACTGGCGCCATCTGCTGGGAAATTAAAAGCCATTTACCCCTATTCCATAACATCCAAGGCAGAGTCACAGGGAGCTTGGAGCCTCACTGAAGAGAACACTGGATGGACTGCAGGTTCCTCACCTTACAGACACATGCAAGCAGATGCTGATGGACATTTACAAACAGGAGAATTTCACTCACTTTCTTTGCTATGCAAATTGTGACCATAAACCGAAATTTGACTTCCAAGATACGAGGTACATAATTGACTGGGGAAGGATTAATGTTGTCATTGTTGGGATTAGAATTGTCCCCGTAGAAATGAATGGAGAGTCCCCACAAAGATATAATTACAAACTTCTGTGTGTGTGTATGTGTGTGGGGCTGTTTCTCTATTGCTGTCCAGTAACATGCGGTGACTCATAATGTTCCACAGGAGTCATTTTTAAATGCAGTTTGGCCTCAAGGTCACTGCTGTGATCTGCTCAGCTCTTACGTCAGACAGAAGCAAATAAGAATATTTTATAGTGTCCAGCAGTTTTGTTCCTTACCTACCGTTCTGTAGCCACACCCATTCTCCCCCTCCAATCAAAATGTTCTAATAGGCACTAATGTGTGATGCATGTGCACAAGTGCTGGTGCAAAATCTGCAGATCTGCAGTTCTAACTCTCCCAGTTCAGGAGTTTCCAGCTTCACCTCTCTGCGGCCATACTTCCACTTCTCATGCAAGATAATTTAGCCTCAGATAGAAATCATTACCTATGGCATCTAGTAAATAATAAAGAGGCAGTAAGACAGAACTGAAGGGGAGGATGTTAAAATGACACATGCACCACATTTCTCTTCGTTGTGTTATTTTCTACTTACCAGGATTACTACTCCACTAATCAGCAAATCATCATCTACAACATGTAACACTGTGACTTTGAAATGCGTCATTGCCATGCAGTCTGTCTCCTGGCGCTCTCTTCAAGGACAGCCGGGGCCATAAATAGAATAGAATGAATGAGCAGCAGTGTGGTGCCAGTATAGACAGCCAATCCTCACAGAAGTTGCTCAGCGGATGATTTTAATATAATGACATATTCTTACACAGAAAGTGCCCTCTAGTCCATGAAGAATATAAATCAGGGCCACAGAAGCAGAGTTATTATCAGTGCAAAAAAAAAAACATACCTATAATGTTTGATAGTACATGCCCACTCCAAAAACCATACTAAAAACCATACTAACCATACTCCAAAAACCATACTAAGGTCAAAAGGTAAGCATATACAGAGATATGCAATCAGCAGGAAAGGAAGATGATCATTAGAGGAAGGTGGACCATCTTGGGGGGAGACAAACATTCAAATGTAAGACGTGTTTTAATTGGAGGTTTAAAACTGTTATTATCATGCTGTAATTCTGTGACACATGAGCGTTACAGTGATGGTAATCTCATTCACTGTTGTAAGGTCAGCCTCCTGCATACTTAACCTCAATTCAATTCTTTTATTGTCATATGTACAAGTACAAGTACGAGTACTTGCTTTACCTTCTGTCAATCTAGAGCCCTTTGACTTTCAAGCACCTGTTTTATGTCAAAGTCATGGGGTCTGTATGTTTTTCACCCTGTCTCAACACATAAAAGATGAATTATAGCTATTATTTGAATTTATAAGTTTATTTATTTATACTTCCCAAATATACGAGGTGCTGCTTTCAATAGCAGGTCTTTAGCATGGTGCACGGCTTCTTTCGAAAAGCCTGCGCAATTGGCTGCTGGCCGTATTCCTCAGTCATCTGCTGGGAGGATAAGGGGAAGGATAAAGAAGCGAAATTAGTGGAGGAGAAGGGAAAGGAGTAAGATAGTTAGAGAAGGGAAAGGACTGGAGGAGAAAGAGGTGGAGAGGCAACGTCACAATTCCATCAAGTTTTTTTCTGAGAGGCATTTTAAAGGCAACATAATGGTCAGACTAATAGGTAATCTATATAAAGATATAAAGGCGCATCTTCAGGGCTCCTACTGAAAAGTGTACCTTTAACAGCGCATCATTAAGGACGCGTCTCTAAAAGCGCACATTTAATAAAAGCGCGCATTAGCCCCCGGCGATGACGGAGTGTGAGCCAAAGAACCGTCCGGCGCTCCTCTTCTGCTGCCTCGCCCTCGGCTATGCAGTCTACCTGGCGCTCGGAGCAGCCGTCTTCTCCGCGCTGGAGCTACCGTATGAAGCGCTGCTGCGGCAAGAACTCCGGGCCATCAAGCTCCGCTTTCTCCGGGATAACGACTGTGTGGCGGACGATCGCCTGGACGCACTCCTGTCTAAAGTCCTGGAGGCCGGCAACTACGGCGTGTCGGCGCTGAACAACGCATCGGCTGGTTGGAACTGGGACGTGGCGTCGGCGCTGTTCTTCGCCAGCACGGTGCTGTCCACCACGGGTGAGCTGCGTGCCCGGGGTTCGGACCACACTGTGGACCATGTTATTATTTACGCTTTGGGAAAACTTCTTTGAGACCCGTGATGGAGCGACACGCCGGTGTTCTGTCGAAATGAGCTACTTTGTCGAATTATCCTACCGTAGTGCTAATCGATAGCCCTAACTCTAACTCTAACCCTAAACCCCCTAAAATCCTTACCCTAACCCAAACCCCTAAAACCTAACCCTAATCCCAAAACGGTGGAACTGCACATGC
>JAODJU010000041.1:257882-277597 GCA_026776725.1 Gnathonemus echidnorhynchus
AGCAGCCATGTGTCTGACAACAGTCATAGCTGGTCAAATGAACTTTGGGCCACAGATGGGGAGAGACATCACAGGCAGGAGGAGGGGCAGAAAGGACGTCACAGGCGGGGGGGGGGGCAGAAAGGACGTCACAGGGAAACAGTATTAATGAATTATCTCAGTCTGAATTTGGACGACACCGTAGGACAGTATTTCTGGATAAGTTGGGAGCACCGTGAGTATTTTCAGATCCTGCTGCCCCTTGTATCTGCTTCTTGCTTAACGTTTACCTTTTTTGTTCGCCAGTTAAATATTATTAATAGGTACTTGATTATTAATGTTACTAATTAGTAGATCAGCTGTGATGGGTTGGTGCCCCATCCTGGGTCGTTCCCTGCCTGGCACCAGTAACCTCCGGGATAGGCTCCGGACCCCCCGCCACCCTGAATAGGGTAAGCGATGTCAGAGAATGGATGGATGGTTGGGTACTGTCAAGCTGACGTTGAATCCTGGCGACCATATAAACTACACTCTTCCAGAACTCACCATGATCCCCTGCATCTTCAGGCTTCTCGACAGTATGGTCTTTGCAGTGAAGACTGAGTCCATCTCTAGTTTCAGGTCATCTACACTATCTATTCTAAACCTGTTACCTTATTTCAGGGCCCTGAGTCTCTTCCTATAATATTACAATAAGAAGACTGCTTCCCCCTGTGCTTCCAGTGAAAGCTGAGCTGCATTTGATGTAGAATCTGCTTGTTTCCCCCAGTATTCTTTGTAATTTCCTTGACACTTTAACTGAGTAGTTCTGTTTGTTTGCAGGCTATGGACACACAGTTCCTCTGTCTGATGGAGGCAAGGCATTTTGCATCTTGTATTCTGTGATTGGGATCCCCTTCACCCTCCTCTTCCTTACTGCGGTGGTGCAGAGGATCATGGTTTTCACCACAAGACGTCCAGTGGAGTATGCCCAGCAGCACTGGGCACTGACGCACTCCAGGGTGGCTTCTGTCCACGCAGTAGTGCTGGCAGTCCTCTCTGTCACTCTCTTTTTCATTGTCCCTGCCATCATCTTTTCTGTCCTTGAGGAGGAATGGAACTTCCTGGAGTCCTTCTACTTCTGCTTTATCTCCCTCAGTACCATTGGACTGGGTGACTATGTCCCTGGAGAGGGACACAGTCAGAGGTACCGGCAACTCTACAAAGTTGCCATCACAGGTGAGCTCAGTCCCCAGCATGCATTTAGTTCAGTTATTTATTTAGAAGACACTATTGCCAAAAGCCTTTTAGAAGTGAGGAAAGCCAGTCAGAGTCAGAGACCAATGTCAGCCAGCATCTTGCACACCTGGAACAACAAGGACTTTGCTCAAGAATTGCTCTGACGGCCACAGGATTCAAACCTGCAACCTTCCAGACACAGGGACAATCCCTAACCACAAAGCTACACACCCTCATATTTAGGATATATAATGGCAGCAGATGTCATACATGAGTGTGTACATCTTGACTTTCCCATGGGATGTTATTAGGGTGTGTGTGTACACGTGTTGACTTTCTTGTGGGATGTGATCAGGGTGTATGTGTGTTGACTTTCCCATGGGATGTGATCAGGGTGTGTGTGTGCATGCTGACTTTCTCAGGGATGTGATCAGAGTGTATCTATGTGTGTGTTGACTTTCTCATGGGATTTGATCAGGGTGTGTGTGTGCGTTCTGACTTTCTCAGGGTGTGTGTGTGTGTTCTGACTTTCTCATGTGATGTGATAGGGTGTATGCGTGCGTGTGTTGACTTTCTCATGGGATTTGACCAGGGCGTGTGTGTTGACCTTCTGGTGGATTTTGACCAGGGTGTGTGTGTGTGCCTTTGTGTGCTGATGGAGTCTGATCAGACATGGCTCACAGTGTGACGCCTCCCTCACTGAGTATGTGCTAAACACTGCTGTGTTTTCTGCCTGTTTCTTCATTCATTATCCCAGTCACTCTTTAAACTAGGCCAATGGAAAAAAGCCAGGGCAGAGTGACAGCTTTCTAAGTGCAGACACTAGATCTCCCTTTAAGGTTAAAGAGCCTTGGACTTACTGTGTCCTGAGACAGCATGTGTGTAAACCCAGCTCTGTGCTCTTTCCCTAGTTTACCTGCTTCTAGGCCTCATTGCCATGCTGGTGGTCCTGGAGACCTTCTGTGAGCTGCAGCAGCTGAAGCAGCTGAGGAGGCTTTTCTACCTGAGGAAGGAGAAGCCGGAGGAGCAGCTGGCCATCCTGGACCAGGACCAGCTCTCCATCTGCTCAGGGTCTGACCATGCAGCCTCCTTCAGGCAGGGCAGGGCGGAGGCCCTCGCAGATACGCCCAGTCCTGTGGGGGAGCAACCCCTGACCCCATGACAGCTGCCGTGACGTAACAACCTACCGGTGACTATTCATTAAGCACAGTGCACACTGCTGATCGATAGCTAGTCAGCTAAGTCATGTCTTATTACCAGCTTATTAATTTACCTTGACTAACGAAGCAGCCATATTGTGATGCTACTGTATCTCAGGGGCAAAGCCAGCTGAAGTGCAGGGTTTGGATGTGAGTGTCGCTGAATTTCTGTATGTTCAGTAAGCTAATACTCTCCAAAGGCTAAGCCGGCTTGTTTTTTTTAAACATACACGTATAAAGGTATTGTACCTCTATTCAGATAACGTCATTATCTTAAGTGATGTCATAGACTTAATGTTGCATTGTTTGTAGGGAAAAAAGCTGCATTTGACTCTCTTGCCAAATTCACATCTCCATATTATTATCTCCATACTGGTGCTTGTTATGACTCCAATGTAAAGGCTTTATTTCTTGATCCATTTTTAATGTTCTCTTTAATTCCCTTGCCCATGGTTTTTCGCGCAAAGGAGTGTAGGACCACAATCATTCCATGGTTCCTGACTAATCCTATAGTGACAGTAAACTTAGAGTGATGGTTATCAGGAGGTGTGTCTCTGGAAACCATGGAAACGAGGTGGGAGTATAAATAATCGGAAAGTGGCACCATGCTGCTGTGACGCCAGCTAATGTTCTCACACAGAGTATGAGCTGAGATGCCGCTATCTCAGGGTCGCTGCTTTCATACTGCAGCTTTGTCTTTGTGCATTTCGATAGTGGGAAATCAAAATGGCACCATCTTTACTTATATTAGTACATGCTTTTAATGCTATTTTTATATGATTTTTAAAACTGCACCTTTTTAAGTTCTTTTTATTAAAGGTTGCTTATTTAATTAAAAATGTTGAGAAGAACTGCAGAATGCTGAATAAATAAAAAATTAACTATTTCTATTGACATATACAATGACTCTGCCCATCTTTCAAGTGTAAGGTTACAACAGGGCCTAGAGTTGGCACACATTGAAGGGGACACCAGTCTATTGTAGGGCATGGGGCAGGGGATACCCTGGATGGGACACCAGTCTATTGTAGGTCACGGGACAGGGGACACCCTGGATGGGACACCAGTCTATTGTAGGTCACGGGACAGGGGACACCCTGGATGGGACACCAGTCTATTGTAGGTCACGGGACAGGGGACACCCTGGATGGGATATAAGTCTATTGCAAGGAACATGGAAACCCCAGCCACTGAATGAATCTCTTACAGGGAATTTCTGATTCCATTTTTTCTTGTTTCGTCCATGCCTCTGTCAATTTCACCCTCTGACATCCCAGTGTCAGTCTTACCCTCTGAGATGCCGGCATCAGTCTCACCCTCAGAACATCATTCTCATCCTCTGAGATCCCAACATCAATCTCACCCTCTTAGATCAGAGCATCATTCTCGTCTTCTGAGATCCCAACATCAGTCTCGCCCTCTGAGGTGCTGCCGTCATTCTCGTCCTCTGAGATTCCTGACGTCAGTCATGCCTTCTGAGATCCTGGTGTCATTCTCACCCAAAGAGATTGACAGTCTTTTGCTCTAGTCTAAGGTTAATATTTCATAATGGTTTTAGTAAATGTTCTCCATAACACATGCTGTCACGCCCGGCTCCGTTCGATCCTCCTGTGTGCCACGCCCACCTCGTTACCTCATGTTTTTACCCAATGGTTCTCACCTGTGCCTTGTTCAGTTTGCCCTGTCGGGTGTATATCAGTCCGCGTCTCCCCATGTCTGCCAGATCCGGCATTGAAGTCTCTCGTGTATTGTCATGTGCTGTGCCTGTCAGCTCTATTAAACCCCGTTTCCCCGTACTCTCGAGTGGACTTGCCTGTTTGCCCGTTCGCTCGCCCTCCGAACGTGACACATGCATTAAGCACTTGATTTTATCGAAAGCTTTTCTCTAACACATGCGTTAAGTAGTTAGTTTTAATGGATAAATGAGTCGCGTAGCTGTTTTTATATTGTGCGTATTGTGATGTCATTGCCTGGACATTATGACATCCTAGCCTTGCCTTGGAAATATGTGCAAAGGTTTGACTCATACATTTCTAATTTAATGTAGAAAACGGGGTGGTGCAGTAATCCAATGGTTAGTACTGTTCCTTCACACATCTGAGACCAGCGTTCAAGTCTCTACCATGGCTCCTTTTGTGTGGACTTTGTATGTCCTCCCCGTGTCATCGTGGGGTTTCCTCCAGGTACTCTCATTTTCCCACAGTTCAAAAACTTGCTAAGGTGCATTTGGAGTTGCCGAATTGTCCATATACATGAACAGTGGGTGTGTGCCCTGCAGTGGCTTGGTGCTCCATCCTGGGTTGTTCCCTGCCTTGCACCCAAAGCTTCAAGGACAGGTTCCAGACCCCTACAACCCTGAGAAGGACAAGCATGCACAAAAAGAACTGGTTTGCTCTTACATTACAGCCCACCGTTAACTTCAAAACAAGCAGGAAAATGACATTTGATGCATATATTGTATATATAGACATTTAGACTAGACAAAACTCCAGTACAATCCATCCACTTTGTCAGTGTGAAGAGCTGCTTATGTGTTTTTGCATCATTGTAAATTTCTGTTTGTGAGCCAGCATAGACTGGAAGCCGGATGTCAATCTAGGTGCCATATGTACTGATATGAGTGTATATCTACAGCATCTAGCACTCTCAACTGAGCCTGGCCATCAGTGAAGAAGAAACGCCTCAATTACATTCATTCATTCATAGTTCAAAGACAAGGCTGCCAGAAAATTGCTGGTCTTTGATTTGAATTGTAACAAGGTACTGTAATGTACAGACTTAGCCGGAGATTTTGTCATTAAGGAACTTTGTGAAATTAACCTCCTGTCAGACAAGAACATATAGAATTCAAATGACTATTAGCATAGTTTAGTCGGTGAATCCCGTCACAGGACACCCCACGGACAAATCCAGGTCTGAAGGTTTTAAGGACAATATCCTCTCCGCACAATGCATGTTGCACATGATCACTTCACCATAACCAACAGGGTCTGTTCTGCTCTTTTTATCTGCAGTCGAACAAACTTAAACACAGCAAAGTCAGGACTGGCATTGGATCCATTGTTTTATTGAAAAACAAACTAGATGGACGTTAGCAAGTAGCTTCCTGTAGCAGTGAATACAGAGGTCACAGCTTAGTTCAGCTTGATAAAAAAAAAACCCAGAGCTGTTTCTTACCTTGGCTGTACTTTGTATAGATGTCACATTACATGGAAGACAGTAGTAAAATAGGCTGTACCAGTCAAAAGTTTGGACACACCTACCCGCAGAAAGGTTAATTTGTACTATTCTCTACATTTTAGAATACTTAATAGACATCAAAACTATAAAATAACATACATGGAATTATGCACTAATGAGGTAAGTATAGAGAAATTTTGCTGGGGGGGGCATAGTTCTTTGGGTTGGGACTCAGAAGGTTGCTGGGTCAAATCCCTGGGTTGGCAGAGTGATGCCATCATTGGGCCCTTGAGCAAGGCCCTTAACTGCAATTGGCCCAGGGACTGGCTGACCCCGCTGTCTCCTCCATGGTGGTATCCTGGGATGTCCTGAGTATGCTAAGCACTCATTAGCCACTTTTCCTTCAGTCTCTGGTCAAACTCCTCCAAACCCATTTCTACTTTAAGTCGGGTGGTCAGGTCATGTGATGCGACACTCTATCACTCTCTTCTGTAGGCGGCTTGGTGGTTCCAGATTTTTGACTGGTGCTATATGTTGTGAAGGAATCCATTGCAGAGATGCTGTGGTTCTAGGAGAGCTTAGCTACGTCGTAGTTGTAACATGAACCCCCTTAAAAACAATCTGTCCATTTTTAAATTAAGCTATATTTCCACTTTCAAAGTAAATGCATTGATCATTTGGCTGTCGATAGTGTAGAGGAGTGAGGCAGGATCTGATCCAGCTAACTAGGACTCTTCTGAAATATATTAATCTCCAAATTTCAGAAACAGCTGTATTTAAATATGCTGCTGTCACTCAAAATATGCATGATAAAAAGTAGCTCATTCATAAACGTAATTATTGCTTTTACCAGATAGTAAATCCAAACATTGCCCACCCGAGGCAGGTGACAGAGCCACACTCTAGTCAGATGGAAAAGGTCTCGCAAGCTTGCACAGAAATGCAACATGAACAGATTTATTTTCACAGCTTTGTTAAACTCCTAAAAGGCCTCATGTGAGACAGACCGGTTTCTTCTGAGGCTCCCGAGAAGTTTGCTTATAATTCTACAGCAAGCTATGGTTGCATTTATATATGAACCTGGATTCTTGAAAAATACATACCTTTTTTAAAAAAAAAAATAAAATAAAATAAAAAATTCAGTTACAGGCTTGAACCTCAAATATGCTGTCACCATGAAACCAAAGGAGACGGTCACAAACCATGAGAGCTATAGTCCAGGGTGGGTTTCCATGAAATCATGCTAAGATGTCAATGTTCTAAGATCAGGTTAGATGGCCAGCATGCTGCCTGGCATGACAGATGGCTCCAAGCGCTGGGACCAGCCTGTGACCATGTGACACAGACCACACGTGTGACACAGACCACACGTGTGACAGGGACTCAGCAGTTTAAACAAGTAAATTCTACAGCTAGTTGTTATCCTAATAAGAACTAAACATAAAATGCCCTTCTGAGCCAGGGACTGAAATCTTAAATCTTTGCAAGACACTTTTTTTTTTTTAAAATGTACACGATGGTAGTCTTTATCACAAGGAACGAGAACCATTTGCCTGTAGACTTTACCAGTAGTTACTGGCACACATTTTTAGCCGAAAATGCCAGACATAAACACACAAAAGCAAAAACCACTCACCGGTTTTTGTATGAATTAGTACAGTCACGTTATATTAATTATATTATCCCTTGGGAAAATGATTAGTATATACCTACATACAGTAAATGTGGCTGCTGCAGCCTCTATGCATGAGAAAGTCACGCAGACCCACACAAGCAGCTGCAGCGTTTCCGCGAGCTGCGGTGCGCACCAGCGCATGGGGCTCAAGCCTCCCTGCCACTTTGCACCGCCCTGTGAGCCTCTCCCGGGTGGGGGGGGGGAATGCACTCCAACACTTAATTGGGTGGTTGCGTCTCTATCGAGATGAGGTCAAGATGGGAGCTCTCTACAAAAGTAGGCTGTCTTTTAGAATAGCCGATTAGCATGAGGGTATTACATTCTCCACCACGAACCCTTAACATCTGCCTGCATCGCCGGGGGCATGTTAACGGCTAAGCCCTCCCAGCTGGTGCTTCTGCTGCTTCTATAAAGGCACTTTCAGGTAGATTTTCCATAGATTAGCACCTTATTGTTTGTGTTAAGTAGCCAGCAAAAGCCCTTCACAGAGTGGTGAGCAGTGTAGAGGTGTGCTTCCATGTGCCCGTGGCAGGGGGCGCTGTGCCCCCTACAGGAGGCCGAAGCTCAGGATGTATTCCAACAGCTTCCTGCGGCTGGCCTGGGGGAGGAAGGTGCTGCTCAGCTCCAGGACCACCACTCTGCCCCCTGGCTTCTCCTTCAGAACCTATGGCCGGTGGGGAGGAAGAGGAGGAATAGGAGGAAGAGCAAGACTTCACAGCATAAGAGCCGCACAGGGGGGTTTCTCTGCAGGCCCATCAGCTAAAGATGACAGAGCTCACGCACTTCAGTGTTCATATCACTGGTAACGGCCGGCAGTGCGAGTTAAGTGCAGTTCTGCAGTAATGTGGGAAGGGCGCGGTATCTACTGCAAAGCTGAATTCCTTACAGCATCCTACAAAGAGTAGCGTGCCTTCTTTGTGTGTGCGTAGAAAATAAGCGTGACTCAGGTGGCTACGACACATCAGTACCCGACAGGCTAGTTATGTGATACGGCCGGTTAAGGTCCAGTCCCTCCCTAAACATACACTGATGAAAACATCGCCTGGCACATACACTGCCTTTTAGAGGAAGGAGAAAGTGTACGACAGGAAACAGCAGGAGGACGGATGGATGGATATTTCCCTCAAAAAAAACATCACACAAAGCATGAAGTGCACTTTGGAGATGAAGTGATCTCACCCCAAGTTCCTTGAACGTCTTCACTGTGTTCTTCACCAGGTAGTGCGTTGCACTCTCCCCTGCAGCGAGACAAAGAAGCAGAGTTTCAATAAGAAGAAATTCCCTGCTAGAAACCCAAATGTTTCAAGAACTGAAACCACACCAATAAAACTACAGTTAAAGCAGAACATTCTGCCTTAAGCTTATTTTCTAACATTTACATGTATTCATTTATCAGATATTTTTATCCAAAGTGAGGTATGGCTTTGAGAAGCGGGGTCAGACAGGCCCCGGAGCGATTGGGGGTTAGGGGCCTCCCTCAGGGGCCCGGTGGTGACGTCACCCTGCCGGCCCTGGGATTCTGATCAGAGGCACCTGCTGAGCCCCACAATGCCCTCATTTGGCAATAAGAAGTCCTGTAGGGTTCAGGAGGGTTTCCCTTAATAACACTGATAAAGCAAAGATTTATTTTGGAGTAGAATTTTATTAGCTGTATTGTAGAAATCTGACCATAAGCAGCGACCCCCTTCTCAGTGCGAGCCAGCAGGAAGCGGAAAAGTTGTGTGGTATAGTCGCTCTCTGTGATTGGCTGCTCCAGGCCTAGCACAAAGATGGCCGCCCCCGCGTAGGCCTCCAGCACCGGGCTCAAGAGCCGCTGCAGGAATGCAATGAACTCCTGGTGCTCAGAGGACGGGCTCAGCTGCCGGTGCATGCAACGGACGTCAGGGAGAAAAAAAGAAAAATGAGGCAAAGTGGCAGCAAAACCATGAAGTGCCCTATAGTGCCCTCTGCTGGGCTGCAGTGTAACTTCATACAGCCAACACTCACCTTCAGGTACCTGTCTCTCTGCTCTTCACCAAAGTCGCTGTCTTCGTCCTCTTCGTCACTGCGCCAGGAGAGGGGCTCGGGGTACCTCTGGCTCCAGGGTTCTTCAGAGGCGCCAGGGCTGAGTTCTTCCTGGTCATCCTTAAAATAAAGAGGTCAAACATGTTCACAGATGAACACCTAATGTTTAAGAGTAAGATCTACTGTATTGATCCCAGGGGGAAATTCTGGAATTCTAAGCACCACAACCACAAAAAACACACTCAAAAAGCCGGGATACATTCTGCTTATAAAATAAATACAGGTTTATTTATTGTTATTTACTGTAATGTTGCGGTGCTTTATTTGGTTAATCGTCCAGTCTGTGAAGAAGGCATTCACGTAAGAATTGCATCGTAGTATGACTCATTTCCTGGCACGTATAATTTATATTAGGTCAGCGTTCATGGTTCTACTTCTGATATTCAGATCGAGTTCTAGGTCAAACTGGTTTGTTCGACTTTCAATAAATTCGAGTTCTAGTGAGTTCGAGAACCGAGGTACCACTGTATATAAATTGTCAGATCACGATTAATTGAACTGTGATAATTTTGCATTATTTTTAGAATTGTTTCCACAGTTCTGTATAACAATAGCTGGATGTCATATTTCTATCACATTTCTGCGTCATTTTCTACTGTGTAATGTTTTGTGGTGCTCATTTAATAAAGTCATCTGGTTCCTGTCTTTGTCATTGTGGAATCTCGTGCAACTTTTCAGTGCCATCAATTTTTCATTTTTATTAATGAGTCTAAAACGTAGTGACAGTAGTAACAGGGACATACAGGGACACAATTTTTATATTATATAAAAAGGAAATGACAAAGTAGTTTGACATGCAAAGTGTACAGTACAGTACTGTTTGTTTAGAAATTGGTAATAAATGGACTTGCGTTATTGTTCAGGCTAGCAGACTGTTCTGGGATAAGGTTAGGAAGGCCCCGGTATGATTCCCGGATTGTCACTTTCATGGGGATGTTCTGCCCCTAACCCTCGTCAGTGTGAAGGGGTTACACAGTCATATGAAGGAGGACAGACCAGGACACTCCAAAGTCACAGCAGCCATTCTCGTCTCCTGACTAGGGATAAGAGATGCCTGAACAGAGGCTTACCTCAGCGACGTGCAGCACCCCATACTGGACCAGCCGGCCCACGGCGTCGTGGAACACTTGGTAAATCATCTGACAGGGCTGTAGGCCGAAGAAACAATGGATCAATGAGCAGCCCCAGGCAGAGGGCTGCCCAAAGGCCATTGGCTCCACCTCCTGCCTGCCCAAGGCTTTAGCTCACCAAGGCAACGGCCACCTCATTGGACAAGAAGTGGGAGAGACCAGCGGCCCGGCGGATCAGTGCCTCCTGACTGAGCAGCGTCCTGCTGCAGCCAGGCTCAGCCTCAGACTCCCTCAGCAGGGCGAGCGCACTGCATGCTGGGAAAGAGAAGTGACGCTATATACGACCAGCTTTCAATTTGTCTGTCATGCCATTATAGCGTCTCATTCAAAAATGAGTGATGGATACGACACAGGCAGCCACATAATCCGGCTGTACCTATGATAGCGTCGGCGATGAACACGTGGAAGAGACCATTGCTATAGAAGTTGAGCTCGAAGAGGGCAGGCACCGTGTTTCTGGGGGATACCACGACCTCGGCGTTGCGGCCGGCACTTGTCACGTTGACGCAGTTGCCCAGCAGGTGCAGGGCGTGCATGACCACGTCTTCACAGCTGCCTGAAAAGCCCAGGTCAAAGTCCCTAGACAGAATCTCCTCCTTCATGTTGAAGAAGTCCTCCACCAGCCGAGACAAGGCGATGCCCTGTACACAAGGGCAGAACGCTCACGTAACGGGACACTACTTATCTGCATTTGAGCGCTTTCTATGTTATATATTGTCAGAAATCTTGCTTCTCTTGTCTATTTTCAACCTATTGATGTTTTCTGCCTGGAAGCTGCCACACAAAATCTGGTTATAGACATCGTTGTAGATCAAGTCTTATCTTATCTTACTGTGACAGAAACAGGCACAAAGGCATTTAAGAAAAAATGTGACCTTACCGGTCTGTGCCGGTACAAGAGCAGACAGGCCACGATGTGTGTCGACATGACAGCGGACGATCTGCTGGCCGCTGAAGAGGCAGAGACAAGAAGCAAAGGAAGGTGAACCGGTAAAGCAATGTTAAGCAGAACCATAAAAGGCAGCAGGTGACTTCCATGGCAAAGCTGTTTACACATCAGCGTTACCCTGTCCCACATTCACATCTAGTACCCCCGAAATCATAGGACAGAGGACAATGCAATTGGCCGAGTTAAAGCACCGCCCTCAGACTTCAGCATGGGATTGGAAGACAGAAACAGGGAGGGTATGGGGTACTGGCTTACTGAAAAGCACGTGCTTGGCCAGATTGGCAATGACGTGTCTTCTGCAGGGCTCATTTGAGAGGTCCCCACCATCAAACTGCTCCTCTTCCTCACCAGCGAAAGCGGCTTGGTCTGGCCTGTGCTGCCACAACAAAGAAAGGTCAGGAGATGGACAAAGCAGGTTCATCACCCTGGAAGTCATGTGAGAGTAGGCCGCTACGTGGACAGGGTGGCGTACTGGGCTGCGATGATGTTTGGAACCAGCATCTGCTCCAGTGACAGAGGTACCGGAAGCTGCCGACAGCGCTGGGTGTCGAGGTACTCCTGGAGAAGACGACAGGAAATGCAGTGACATCACTTCCTTTCAAGGTGCCCACCACAAACACCTCCAAGATCTCAAACCATGTGATATATTCATATGCAATGAATGGAGCCTCATTCCTTACATCTTTTGAAGAACAACTATATAACGCTTCCAAATTTAAATAATGTACCATCACACTCAGCAGACAAAAGCATGAAACCCATAATTTGCCAACTCATCAGCATAAGCCCAAACACTAACCCCTAACTCTAACCCCACCTTGAGGGAGAAAGGCTGGGTGAAGTCAACCCTCACACAGCCACAGTTTTTCCGGAGCATCCGGAACGCTCCACAGGCCACACCCCACAGGCTCTCGTTCCTCTTCGGCTTACCCTGAGGACAGAGATGGGGACAGACAGATCAGGATAGTGCATTGCTATATGGGAGCATCTTTCATCAATTAAACATCAATAGGGAGAGCAAAACGAGTCTGCTAACAGGGCAGACAGCGGGTCAGTGCTGCTGGGCCCAGCCGCTACAGTCGGTGACGGGGTGGACAGCGGGTCAGTGTTGCTGGGCCCAGCTGTTACAATCAGCAATAAGGCAGACAGTGGGTCAGTGCTGTAAGCCCCAGTTGATACAGTGTAAGCCAGATATGGGTGGCTACCAGTTGCTCGCTGTTGTAATTTTCCTCAATGATGCGGTCGTAGGAGATGCCAACGGGCACAAGGAGTACATCCGGCACACTGCCAGTGCAGAGCGCATCCACCACAATGGAGAGCATGCCGGCTCGGGCTGGGGATGGCTTCCCACTTCGAGAACGCGTGCCTTCCAGGTAGAACTCGAGGAACTGCTGCTGCAGGAGGAGCTCCTCCGTGTACTGGATAGGGGAGAGATAAAGAGAGAGCGCATGAAACAGTGAAACAGGTATATGAAAAGAAAGAAGAGCACAGAGAGAGGGAGAGAGCATGAGAAACAGAAAGAAGGACATGAAAAAAGGAAAGGGTGGGAGAGAACAGCATAGGCTGAATTAAATAGAACACCATGTTCGAACATAAGGGTGTTCATAAGAGCTCCTGGCACCAGAGCACCCTAAGCCGCGGTTCGATGATTGATTTTGTAATTGTACCTTCGAATTTGCATCCGCATGTTTTGGAGAATTCGGTGAAGAGAGGAGCTGAGCTGTCAACTGATCACCACCTGTTCGTGAGTTTGATCCAATGGCAGGGGACCTGGTAGACCCAAACATATAGCGAGCGTATGCTGGGGGTGTCTGGCAGAGACCCCTGTTCAGGAGAACTTCAACTCGTACCTCCAACTGAACTTCTCTTGCATCCTGAGGGAGTCAGGATATATTAAGCCTGAATGGGCCATGTTCCAGGACTCCATCGCTGAGGCAGCTGTGTGGACCTGTGACCATAAGGTTGCTGGCGCTGCTGTGGTGGCAATCCCTGAACCCGGTGGTGGACACCAGCGGTAAAGGGAGCTGATAGGCTGAAGGAGACCTTCACAGCTTGGATAGCTCTTGGGATGCCTGAAGCAACTGACAGATACCAGCAGATCAAACGGAATGTGTCTTTGGCAGTTGCTGAAGCGAAAACTCCTGTTGCTGTGGGAGGAGTTTGGTGAGGCCATGGAAATTAACTTTTGGTTGGCTTCAAAAAGATTCTGGTAAATCATTAGGTGACTCAGGAAGGGGAAGCAGGGCTTTCCCCATGTTGTTTACAGCAGGGATGGAGAACTGTTGATCTCAAAAAAGGATATAGTCAGGCGGTGAAAGGAATATTTCAAGGACCTCCTGAATCCCACTGATATGCCTTACTTGGAGGAAGTAGAGCTGGAAGACTCAGAGGGTGACTTGCCCATCTCTACAGCTGAGGGCACAATAGTGGACCACAACTCTTTAGTTGCTCCAGGGGTGAAAGAGATTCGCTCTGGGTTCTTGACAGCTCTTTGTGTTGTTGGGTTGCCTTGACTGACATGCCTCTTCAACAATGCATGGAGGTTGGGGACAGTGCCTTTGGACTGGCACACTGGGGCTATGGTCCTAATCTTTAAGAAAGCGGACCGGAGGATATGTTCCTACTTCAGGGGGATCTCACTCCTCAGCCTCCCTGGGAATCTCCCAGGGTCCGTCTATTGGCTAAACCTCAGATACAGGAAGAACAATGCAGATTCCATCCTGGTCACGGAATACTGGACCAGCTCTTCACCTTCACAGGATACTGGAGGGTTCGTGGGAGTTTTCCCAACCAGTCTACATGTGCTTTGTGGACTTGGAAAAGGCATATAACTGTGTCCCTCGAGGGGTCCTGCGGAGGCTGGTTCAGGAATACAGAGTCTGTTGTCAGCCTCGTTCCAGGTGGGTGCTGTACTCTGCCCGGGCTGCACTTTTTTGCCAATAATCATAGCTAAGGAGCAGTGGGGGTATCTTGAGCTCTTGTTCATGAGTGGCCAAAAGAATGAGTTTCCTTCTCACCCTCATCGAACACGGTAATCAATTATGGTTTCACATGCCGGCTCAGCATACAAAAGTTAGAAATGTCAGAGATGTTATTGATAATGTTACTAGGTTACTAGCTAATGTTACCAGGGAAGTAGACTTTACCATTATGCTCCCATTCCCACATCACACCATAACGGTAAAACAAAATCAGGTATCGATGTGTGTCTAAATGGGGTATATATGAGGAGAGATGCGTCATTTTATTAGAGCTTTATAAGGGTGTCTGCAAAATGGCAGCGTAATATAGCCTGTTAGTGCCATTAACCAGTTGAATTCCATAGTGTGTGCATAGGAGGTGGGGGGCAGAATTCGGGCTACCCAGGCAAGTTGCTAAGATGTCGATTTAGACGATCGGTTGGATTTCTGTTTTGGCTGCAGTGGCAAAGATTTTGGAGTGGCGGGCCGCTACAGACAAATGTTACCAGTAGAAACATTGCACACTGCCACCCAAAAACAATGGAGGACGAAAAAGTCATTTTATTTTGTTCGATTTGTTAATTATTTGTGGGATTGATCAGGATCAAAATGGGACACAGCCTTTTATTTATATTTTATTTATAAGTATTCTTCCCACGGTCCAAGGGTGAAACATGAAAAAAATGCTGACTGAATCCATAATGTCTTCTTTTCAAAACATCCATTGTCAGAAGTATAAAAAAATTTAAATTAAGTTAAATAGGCAAAAATTTAAACCATGTCACTTTACTTTGTTTTACCTGCATCGGGGGCGTGTAGTACCGCTGTCACCCGAAGATCGTTATTCACATTCTAAATAAATAGCCGCATTAGCGAATATTCAAATCGCATTCGCATGGTAATTTGCTGAACAACGCAACAGTGAAACGCGATATAGATACATCCCCATCAGCGCCATAAAAGGGGGAGGGATGTAGCCAGGTGTGAATGACTCATTCATACACATGGGAGCTCCTACATATTCAATGGGAGGAGCCCAGCAATAGTGACATGAGTTCGGTTTTTCTTATTTATTTATCCAACTGAATGTTGCAACTACACCATTTAGTCATCTTCATGTCTAATATCTGTGGTGACTTTGGTGATCAGATATCTGGGATCAAAACAAACTGCCAGCCTTGATTACTATGTACTTTTATAATGTTTCTGCAAGTGTTCCAAACTGCATTTTGCAATGTCTATACTTTGATGTCAAATAACTTCACATAAATCTGCCATATTTACAAAGTACATTGAAATTAAGATGAGTGTAATGCCAAAACAAATGTATAAGAAATAATTTATTTGCCATGAATTAAGTTTATGATATTGAATGAAAGTGTGTTCCCTACCCCTAGTCCCAAGAGGGTTAATGTCATAATCATGTGATCAGTGATTAGTCAATGTCAATCTTAAAGAGTCATCGCAGAGCAGAGAAGTCAACTTGTTGACTAGTCAACTAGTCTGTGCAACCCCTACTAGGGTGAAGAGGGGAGCTGAGGTGTCAATTGATCATCGTTTGGTGGTGAATTGGATCAGATGGCAGGAGAAAATGCTGGAAAGACCTGGCAGACTCAAAAGTTTAGTGACAGTGTGCAGAGCAGGGGCTGGTGCCTGTCATGGTGGAAACCTCCAAACCCGGTGGTGGACTACAGCAGTAAAGGGAGCCTCCTAGCTTGTGGGACTCTGGAGGCAGTTGACAGGTACCGAAAGGTCAAGAGGAATGCAGTTTTAACAGTACAGAAACAAAAACTGTGTGCAGCAGTGAGCGGTGCAGACCCTCCGTGTGAAGCAGCGAGTGGTACAGACCCACCATGTGCAGTGGCAAGCAGTACAAGACTCACTACATGCAGGAGTGAGTGGTACAGACCCACTGTGTGCAACAGCGAGCAGTACAGACCCACCATGTGCAGTAGCGAGCGGCACAAACCCACCATGTGCCGCAGTGAGTGGTACAGACCTACCATGTGCGAAGGCAAGTGGTACAGACCCACCGTGTGCAGTATGGAGCGGTACAGGACATCCTTCTTCCCGTCTGAGGTCTCGTCCAGCCGGCGCCGGATGAAGAAGCCGCCTAGCTTGCGGATCAGCGTGCTGGATGGATGGAAGGGCTTGTGTCAGACACTCTCTGACCTTTCACAGATGGGTGCCCGAACTGAGGGGGGGAGCCTCACCTCAGGATGGGGATGTTGAGATTGTTGCCAGCAGCGATATGAGGGGCTTTTATGTTGTGGCAGAAGAGGATGAAGGTGATCAGGAGGTAGTCAATGTGTGACTTGTGCACAGGTAAGAAGACCAGGGGGACATTTTGCTGAAATACAGAACACATCCCTTAACATTACCCAAACCAGTAACTCTGGTACAATAACCATTAACCCTGATACCCTAACCAGTAACCCTGATACCCTAGAGATCTGGGAGCCGCAAAACAGGGATGCAGGGGGGAGACCTGGGGGCTGCATATCAGGGATGCAGGGGGGAGACCCGGGGGCCGCATATCAGGCTCACCTCAGTCGCTGCCTTCTTCACCATCTCTAGCTGCCCCTTGTGTATCTGGATGCTCCAGAAGAATCCGTTAAACAGCTTCAACAGCACCCAGCCCGTCAGCCTGGGGGATGTCACATCTTAATGCTCCAATACTGACCAAGCAGCAATGACAGGTGACAAGCACAGCCGGCTGACTGCCTCTCTTATGGGGGCGGGCCCTACCTGATGAAAGCGGGCGAGATATTGGCCACCATTTCCTGCAGGATGCCGCGGGCCTTTCGCCTTACCCTGGCGACGGCCTGCTGCTCTACCGTGGGCTCCGGCGTGACAGGTGCCGTCTCTGAAGCCACCTCTGTGATGGCCCTCTCCACACTGAAACGGGGGCAATGTTCAAAACGGGGCAACCAGCAGGGGCAACCAGCAGGGGCCCCAGCGTGCAGCTCAAGAGTCGCTGTACCTGCTGTTGTGCAGCACGTTTTCCACCACATTGCGGGCGAACATGTCCTTGTGGACATCACGCTCCAGGACAAAGAGGACGTAGCTGAGACGCCGGGCCAGCCAGCCGCGGTGCCTGAGGGTAAGAAGAAGACCGCCATGCTGAAGTCAGCATCATTACAGTTAGCATTATCACTCACTGAGGATGAATGGTACATACATTAGTATGACAAAATGACACAAAGTGGTGGACAGAAGAGGTGATGGCCCAGTACCTCCAGGGGGCGACAGAGAGCAGCATCATACCTGGTGTGCGTTTCATTGATGTAGATCACATTGCGTAGGCCAAGTGATGGGATGCTGGAATTGAAGAGCTTCTCCTAAAAGAATGAATCAGAAGAAGGCTTCGGGTTAGGCTTAGGATTAGGCTTAGGGTTACAGCAGGGCTCAGCGGCCCAGATTTTTTAAAAAAAACTGAAAGCCACTGCAGCCACAGAATTTCACTGTAAACCGAAATTTATTCTAGACAGTTTAGCAACATTTTCATATGACACCCGCAACAAAATGTAAACAAATTATTTAGAGTGTTTCATTTACATTTACAGCATTTGGCAGACGCCCTCAGCCAGAGTGACTTGAGTACTTAGAAGTCTCATCAGTAAATACATTCTCATACTGCTTCAGTAGAGCTGGGCTAAGAATACTATCACTCTAAAATACTCTGTTGGCAAGTAATACGTTTTTTTAATAAGAGTATAATCCTGGAAGTGCTAATCCAAGTCCTTCCAAAAAGAAGTTTCAAGGACTGTTTCATGAACATAATGGCACATCCCAAATCATTCTTAAGTATATCGCTTTCATTTTGAAAGTCGGCAAACAGCTGTTCCACTACTTTGATGTAACACTGTAACAAATTCGGCATGGGTGAAGGGATTTCTGTATCTTATAATCTCCTGAGGCAACACAAAACTGGCAGAAACTGTGCTAAACTGGGAAGCCACCTGAACAATGAAAGTTCAGGCAATCTTGCTTAAAACAATCGAAATGTCTTTGTACAGTCTAGACATCACAAAGCTGTCTAACACAGGCACAAAAACTACACCGAATAATTTACATATTTCACGTTTGCAGCTGTGATCAAGCAGGTATTTAGTATTTTAGGCATTAAAGCAGCATTAACATCATCACTGGCTTCTTCTCCTGGAATATTAAGCTCTAGGGGGACCTGATGAAACACCTAGATGAATTAATATGCCACTATCCATTAAACTCTAAAGTCTCCATCTTCATCTTTCATCTTCATCTTTTTTGACATTTTGAGAGCTTTTAGCTGCCTTGTTACATGATTTATTTAGATTTGTTCAATAGCATTACTTTCAAAACGTCTTTGCTAGCTTAAAAATGGTGGTACCAATTGGACTGATATTATCCAATCAAGTTAAGCTACCAAGAGGAACATCGCAAGCCTTAAATAATCAATATGTGATGTTTACAGAAGACTAATCAGGTGCAGGTCGCTGAACCCTGGGTTAGTGATAGGGTTAGGGTTAGGGTTAGGGTTAGGCCCGACACAGCTCACCTGGCTCTGTGGGGTGCAGGAGTGACAGCAGCGGCCCACAAATGGCCTCTTCCTGTTCAGCAGTCCCTCCTTCCAGGCACTGGCCACAGACCGCAGAACTGAAGGGCTGCAGCTCCGGTCCTGGGGGACGAGT
Organism: Gnathonemus echidnorhynchus; assembly: GCA_026776725.1. Taxonomy (NCBI): domain Eukaryota; kingdom Metazoa; phylum Chordata; class Actinopteri; order Osteoglossiformes; family Mormyridae; genus Gnathonemus; species Gnathonemus echidnorhynchus. Next base: position 276,910 of record JAODJU010000041.1, read on the forward strand.
CCAAAGAGGGTTAGTAAGTCAGTGTCCCTCGCTCTAACTATTCGGGTTAGTCCCTCTACTGCCTGCCGCCTGTGAGCCTGCAAACTGGATAAGTAGTTGGGGAATGGATAGATGGATGGATGGATGGATGGACAATTACAGTACAGTCCATGCCGTTGCCCACTCACAGAATCTTCGCTGGGGTGTTTCCAGCAGCCTGGTCCTGAATCGGCACAGCCGGCCAGCAGGAAGTTGTCCTGGGAGCTGAAGGAGAGTGTAGCATCCATAGTGGGACTCTAAGCGAGGTGCAGACACAGAGCCTGAAACACAGAGACACTTCTCAGCAACATTCCGCAACCCCAAGCCTCTGTTAACCCCCCCGACACCAATGAACTCCGGTTACAAACCAACAACCACCAATTACCCATCAAATAATTATGCTAAGCTGCATGTCAAATGAAGGGTGATTAAGGTTAACTGATGGGCAATTAAATCTGTTTTCCTGGAACGAGCACGGCATTCTGGGCAACACGGACAGAGCACACAGGCCCAGCACACCAGCCTGTGCAGGGAAAGCAGTCACACCCCTGGTCAGAGCGCACAGGCTCAGCACACCAGCCTGTGCAGGGAAAGCAGTCACACCCCTGGTCAGAGCGCACAGGCCCAGCACACCAGCCTGTGCGCCCTCCTTGGAATTTCACACGGATGG
>JAODJU010000041.1:277848-301549 GCA_026776725.1 Gnathonemus echidnorhynchus
CCTGTGCAGGGAAAGCAGTCACACCCCTGGTCAGAGCGCACAGGCCCAGCACACCAGCCTGTGCAGGGAAAGCAGTCACACCCCTGGTCAGAGCGCACAGGCCCAGCACACCAGCCTGTGCAGGGAAAGCAGTCACACCCCTGGTCAGAGCGCACAGGCCCAGCACACCAGCCTGTGCAGGGAAAGCAGTCGCACCCCTGGTTAGAGTGCACAGGCCCAGCACACCAACCTGTGCAGGGAAAGCAGTCACACCCCTGGTCAGAGCGCACAGGCCCAGCACACCAGCCTGTGTAGGGAAAGCAGTCGCACCCCTGGTCAGAGCACACAGGCCCAGCACACCAGTCTGTGCAGGGAAAGCAGTCACACCCCCAGTCAGAGAACATTGGCCCAAGTTCACCAGTCTATGCAGTTAAAGCAGTCACACCCCAGGTCACAGGGCACAAGCCCAGCACCCCAGTCTACGCAGGGAAATCAGTGGCACCTCTGATCAGAGAGCGCAGGCCCAGGCATAATTCACATGCCAAATTTCATGAGAATCAAAAATGTGGTGCAAAAACTTTTTTGGAATTTTGCTGAACTAAAATGGAAAGGTAACATAGCCACTGACATTTTCCTCTGAGATGACCTACTAACTTATGTATGAAAGAGATGCAGTTTCTGCCTGTATTCTGCCCCCATTTCATAAGGCTCGCATTTGCCCAGAGAGCTCTGACCCACACGTTTCCACCCTGGTTCCTCCAAGGTGCTCACAAAGTGTCAAAGACAAACTTCTCAGGCCCCACTGACAATGAAAGAAATCCAGTTTTAGGGTGTTGCTGTGGTGATTTTTGGTTACGGATGACAGAGCCAGACCAAAACAATCAGCATCAGCAGAGGAGACTTAGCTCAGCCCTGGCATCAGCGTTAACGTCAGCTACGTCTATGCGACTCTCCCGCACATGACCAGCTCTCACCTGGCGTTCAACCTTGAACTCTGGCGCTCGCCTGCAGAAGCAGCTGCATAAGACACGCCATACAGAGATCTTACCAAGCACGAGTATTACCACAGAGGCAGAGCCTGTGCACAGAGCCACAATGTCACCAATATACATGCGATGGCAGTGACGCTCACAGGTCATGTAACCAGGGGGAGGCTGGCCAAACAAAACACTGTGCTGATAATCCAGTTAATCAAATCATCAGCAGCATCTTCATGATTAATCATCTCCGCAGTGTTATTCAATAACCAGGCACGTTTACACTGCTAGGTGGTGCAAACTTAGCGTCCTGAAAAGCTGCGGTTGTGTTAGTTTAGAGCCAGACCGGTTTGCACCGGTCACTCCCGGCTACATTACTTATCACCCAAACAAGGACCAAATTAAACACAGACGCACACATGCCCAAGGCTGCCTCTCAAACAGACAGATCAAAGACAGCGAGTCAAGAACACGTTGGCACGTCATGAAGCTTTAATGCGTTGGGGCACTCACTCTCACTGCTGCTCACACACAGTATTTTCAGCACATAAACCCTGTTCTGATGTAACTAAAGATAAAAATGAATAATTAAAGCAACAGCCTCATGTGACTACCTTTAGAAGTAGGTCAGACTTGTGGGCAAACTCTTTAAGAATTAATGAATGGGCAAATCTCAGAGGTGGGGAGTTTGTATCCGCTGGCTGAATGCAGGGCTACGTGTGGTTATGCCCTGAATGTCCACTCACTACATCGTGCTCAGCATCCGGCAACCCTGCGCACTGATATCACACCATCTGCCAGCTCACAAACCACGTGTGTGAATTCCAGGAAGAGCATCTGAAGAGCTCGAATGTCAGCATGTTACACGGCGAGACTGACTAAGGTTTCCACAGGGGCTAAACTGTGTCCGAGCAGAGCACATAAACATGAGGGACTTATACAGTTCTTTGAGGAACCTGCTGCTGGTTCCTCAGAGAGATGGATCCGTAAAGTCGGCAGACACACGACATAGTGACACACAGCAGAAAACAACGGCATCCATGTAGCTGGCATGGTGCAGCTCAGGGATCTGTGTCCATATCTGGAAGGTCGTGAATCAAATCCCACAGCCAGCACAGTAACGGTGTCCCTGCGGGTCCTTGAGTAAAGCCCATTTGCCAATCCTGACACGCATGGCACTTGGGACAAAAATGTCTGCTAAATGAATTAACATAAATAACGTGGCGGCATTAAAATGACACTGTGGGCAGCACCGTCAGCTGCAGAAGACTTAGGGACTCTATCTTCTGAGGACTCTGCACCTCAGACGAGAAAGATTACAGTTAACGCAGCAATTGGTCGGTAAGGCCTTTACATTTAAGTTATTTAGCAGGCACTTTAACCAAAGTGACGTATATTTTTGAAATGCATGGTCAGATAGTCCCTGGAGCAAGCGGGGGTTAAAGGCCTCACTCAGGAATCCAATCACTCTGCCAACCTTGGGATTTGAACGGGTGACCTTGCGAACACAGGCATCGGAACCCTCTGAGCCACCACCTCTATATGGTGGCAAAAATGCAGCATGGGATACAGCATTGTCTTTGTATATACATGATCTAATGCTCCAAGCTTCAGGTTCTCTCTTTGGGTTACGAAAAAAATATATATTCAGGTCAGTCAGTATTCGAGGTGGCGGAGACACAAAAGGACAGCAACTGACCAATGAAAAGGAAGTAAACGGACACAAAGAGACAAAAAGTGGCCAATGAGAGAGCGGACTACAGACACACCTCCGCCGCCTGCCACCCAGATCAACGTCAAACCATCAAAACGTCATTTGGCATAGAGGGGGACTGGCTTGCCGAGGGCTGAGGGGAAATTAGTTAACCTTAGCTCATGAAAAGGAAGCGTCAAGTGCAGCCCAGCTGCTGTGCGACGCGATGCCATATTTATCGCAGCACCACATTTTCTAGACATAATCTGATTTACTACAGCCCGTGTCTAACTGCATGGTGCAGAGCAAATGAACATACTCGTTTTTGACGCCGCAGTGTTTGGTTTTATATTATACTCAATGCAGAAGCTTGAACTAAGCCAGCAGCCGCAGTGCGTGTCTGGGTCTCTCAGCCCCAGTGAGTAGCTCACGGACCCGGGCGTCCTTAACTCGGCGTCAGTAACGAGTGAATGATGCTTATTAATAGCTCTGTGCAGAGCACTGGCGCTTGCTCCGTACGGTGCTGCCCTTTCTACTCACTACTACCGCTAAAGTGCTTTCTGTCCTCGTCTTTACTGCAGTGCCCGCGGCTCCCCTGACTTAGCAAAACTCCGCATCAGCGGCGCACCGAGTCCGTTAACCGGCTGTAGGACACCTTTCACCGTTAAAATGTCCGGCGCCGTCACGACTGCGGGGCTAATCGCTCTCACACGCCGGGCTCGAAAGAAAGAAACTACAACATCCGCCATGCGAGCGCCGAGCCCCCCGCTGGCTGTAAGGCTGTCAGTAAGCCGCTTGGGAACACGACCACCCTGCCCAGCAGGGTCCCCATCCACCGTGACGCTTTGCCCTCTGGTCGCCCCCTGCACGTGCGCGCCCGGCTCCGCGGGACGATAAGCGATCAGTCAGCGGCGCGTCCTGTCCGGCGGACCGGAGCGGGGGGCTGCGAAACAGAGATTTCCCCCGTACCGGCCGGTCGGAGCACCATCTCTCGTTCCTTACCACCAGAATAGCGCCTCCGCGCAGCATCCCCGGCGGCCACACGCCGGATCTCAACCCCCGTTCCGGCAGACACAGCAGTAGCCGGTCACCTCCCACGCGGCCAGGGCATCGGTGGATCCAGTACCCTGTGCTCACTAAGGTCCGCGCCACTCTGAGTAGCGCAAAGCAGAGCGGAAACGCCAGGGGGCGCAGCTGCACTGCGCATGCGTATACACAGGACATTCAGCAAATGGCTCCTATGGAAATGTCAGTCTCCTGTGGCGTAATAACATCAGGCAGTCAGAGTTTTTTTTTTAAATTACAGAGGAACCCAAACTCTAGCAAAAATATACATTGTGAAACGGATACATATAAGTAATAAACGTGAGAAAAGCACCATCTAACAAATAATCACACACTGCTTCATGTGAGTCTGAGGAGAGTTCAGCACCTTCGTTTTCGATCTCTCTTTCCACTTCGCATAATAATGTCCTGTCGTCGTCGTCACCCCCGAAGTGGAACACCCGAGTCTTTTTTTTACAACTCTGCAATTTCAGATTTGCCAAAAATCAGCCATGGACGTATGATATTAGAAAACTTAAAAGACTATAATACACTATTTGTCCCTGTACCGTATAAAATGTGTTCGTTTTCAGGCATAGTATATTATGGTCTAGCGTCGTTACAATTCTCCACGCTGACTTGAGTATAATGTTACTGTTGTTGAAAAACATCTTCAATTATTCAAGGAATGACAATGAATAACAATGTAATCCACCCACCTTGTAACTGGTTATCCTAGTTTGGAAGAAATGTGTCTGTAAAGGTTAAGCACATATAGGCATTACACGAAATAGCTAGATTTGTTTGTGCCATTTAATACTGAGAAAAAAATCAAAATGGTACAATAATGTCTGTTTTACAGAATATGGAAATGTGGCTGTAAATTCAATTAATAGCGCAGCCACATAGTGTCAGGGACTCGGGAGGTTCTAGCACCGGGGCATGGTATGGTGCAGGCAGGAAGGTGGACGGTCCACTTACAGCTCACAGGACAACAGGGGTTTATTAACAAAACTGAAAACACTAAGAACACAATGGACCACAAGAGGTCAAAACCAAAAAGGGGAAAAACAAAGACTAACTACAGAAGGTCAGGGCAAGAAGGAGCAGGCAGGCGGGCTACAAATTACAAAACACAATCACTTCTAACCTTCCGAAATACAACCCACTGAGGAACTGAGGGCTGTACTACGAAGCAGGGTTACTGACTTATCGGGGTAACTTGTCGGATTTAAGGTAGTCTGGGCAAAATGTAAGTGAACGAATATGAAGTCCATTTAAACTGTGGTGCCTTAATCCAACAAGTTACCCCAATAAGCCAGTAACCCCGCTTCGTAGTACAGGCCACCAAACTAAAGAAGGAACCTAAATACTCAACTGAACCAGGTAACAACACAGGAGGAGTGAGACATGAAACAATTAACCAATCAGGAAGGTTGGCAGGACACAAGGACTGGCACAAGAAAACAAGCAACAGATGAAACTAATAATTAAATCAAGGAACTGGGGGATCAAACAGGGAACCTAAGAAACTGACAGAAACAGGGAAACCGAATCTAACACTGGGGAATAACATACAGGTAAAACACAACCACAGGCACAAAGCATGAAACCAAAACTGAATACAAATCACAAGACACAGGAGCTAGAAAACTGATACAAATGAAACACAAGGGAACAAAATACAAAAATAGAGGAGGTGGGATTTGAACACAAGACTGGGGGATTGATAGATAAACACATGCTCAACTCATTGAGCTATGCGACTATCAGGTAATCAGGATTGACACTAAAGCAGGAGTCACCAATCTTTTTGAAACTGACAGCTACTTCACAGGTACTGAGCCATAAGGAGGGCTACCAGTTTCAAATGCCCTCCTAAACTTATCTAAACTTCATTTATAGTAAACATGTTTTAAATGCCTTTTTAGATATTGTCTTTTTCAAATCTATGTAAATGCAAATGTGATTAAAGAAAAATAGAAACAGGATAAAATTAAATTTTAGACGTTGCTCACTGGTGCAACTCATGTGGTCCTTAGGGGCATCCTGGTGACCACGGGCACCATGTTGGTGACCCCTGCACTAAAGACTAACAATGGGTAGGACAGGATGGCCAGCGACACCTGCTGGCCAAACGGGGAGAAGACACAAACATCCTGACACACAGTCTTTAATTTGTTCCTAAACTTGCATTTTTCCTCAGCAGATACTATACACCTTGCACTCATACACAGCGTCACTGAACTGAACTGCTCACATTTTTTTACCAATTCAGGAGAAATGTATGGCTACAGGCAGTGTGCGAAATACCCGTCAATATTCGGGGAGGTCCACATCTCCCTATTGTTGTGCAGTACCGATCTTGAGACCGCCTTAAAATTTTGCTTTTCAGGCTTTCAGGGGGTGTCATGGGGTAGTTGGGTGTGTCGGACCCCCCCAAATTTCGCACACTGGATACAGGCATCATTCTGCTTTGAAAGTGATCCAAGGGTACCTTCCACAAAGCAGAATTTCTTCATTAGCCAGATAACTTAAGCCGGATGTAAGGATTGTCCAATTGTTCAATAGGAATATCACTTACCTCTTTTTTTATTGGACAGTTTTCACGTTTATCTTAAGTTATCCAGCTAGCTGGGAAATACTGCTTTGTGGAACACACCCGCCCCCTGTCTCCATCACTAACCAAGCACCAGAATCATCTTTCTGCCAAAAGATCACCACCACCAGAGGGCGACAATGAGTCAACTGTATTTAATGTGGCTATCACAGTCAAATATGGGTATTTTCATAGATGACTTTAGCTTCCGGCATAAAACAGCTAAACTCACACCACAGGAACAATTGATTATATAATGAATTAGTAGTGCAGTAAGCACTTGAGAGACATAGCAAACTTTGACCAGCACTCACGTGATTAACCTTCTCCCATCAACCATGGGCTGTAAATGCTGAGAAGTGCTTTTATAATGTCACACTAAGAGGGTCTAGAATTTAGTGGGAGACTGAAGAGCAGACAGAAAGCAGACAGCTGAGAGCTTTGTGTCTGTCTCAGATTCCCTCGATAAGGTCTGTGCTCCCACAGACAGACCTCAAAGAGTCAAAGGGGCTCCAGTGAAAATTAAAACACATGTCAGTGAGGCCCACAAATAGCATTTTGTTTCCTCTCTCCCCAGAATGGAATTGCAATGATCCCAGATAGTGTGGCCCTCTGGGCTCGTGAAAGACAGCGAGGACCCAGCGTGATCACGTTACGGTAAGGCGTATCCATTAGCTGCTACTTAGCAAAAGCTCCTTTTCAGACCAACTTTAATAGCTTACAATTTTACATCTAATGAAGCGATTCAAGTATCTTTCTCAAGGGTAGCATAAGATCCCTGTGAGGATCCGAATATCTCCGCTATAACCATCGTGCCTTTTGCAATCATAGTAGTGTGAGGCCTTGAAGAACCCGGTGGTCCCTGCAAACGTCTCTAAAGAGAAATAACTGGTGGCTAACTAACTCACCAGGGACAGCGCTATGAGCAAAACCAATGTCTGGTGGCCAACTAACTCGCCAGGGACAGCACTATGAGCAAAACCAATGTGAATCATTGCAAGTGCATTTTGTGTCCTGGCCAGAGTCACATAACCTGAGCAGGGTAGTGGAATCTCTGGGCACTGTGACTAGTGCAGCCTTGCCTATTGTCAGGATGGGAACAGGCAGGAGCAAGGCTTTGGGTGGCTGGGCTTTGCTCTGAGTATTGCGCAAGGTGCTTACACTCACATGCACTCAGATGCTGAGACACATCTTGACTTCTAGTACTTGCTTTTCCCCGTAGGAAAAAAAGGGGGGGGGCATGATCCAGGTATATAAGATTATAACAGGTCTGGATGCTGTTCAGCCAAATGGCTACTTCAATATTACTTTAAATGCTAGAACTCGTGGCCATAGGTGGAAATTAGCGGGAGAACATTTTAAAATGGATTTGAGGAAGCATGGAATAATCTTCCTGCTAGTGTAGCGGAACCTAAAACCCTGGGTTCCTTTAAATCAGAGCTAGATAAGATTTTAAGAACTCTGAGCTATTAGTTAAGTTCTCCCCAAATGATCTTGACGGGCTGAATGGCCTCCTCTCGTTTGTAAATGTCTTATGTTCTTATGTTCCTTTTACTGCATTTTGGGGCCACTCCACGAACTGGCAGTGCGAGCCGTAAAAAATGCGAGCCGTACCCGAGCCGTACCACGAACTGTCGGCTTTCCAATGTAAACGATGCGAGCCGTATCCAAGTCTTACCCAGGTTGTAACTGTGCTGACACAGCTCTGGGCAATAGCTGGGGTAATAGCTTGACCAAACTGAATTGAATGGAATGGATTTGTATTCCAATTTTACGCAAGGGAATGCTAATTCTGCTAGCGTTTTATGTTAACATAACACACAGATCTCTCACAGATGTGCAAGCAGAAATTAGCACATAGAAAATCAGGATGTACATTGTATGAAAAGTGTATAAGCAACTCTTCAGTTTTACGTAACTGTCACTCTCCAAACCTGGCAATATCTTACCATAAGTCGAGGCTAAAAACTCAGTTATTCGCTAAGGCATTTTTTGTGTTTTATCACAATTTTTGTATGTCTGTTTTATTATATTTACATTTTACTTTTTGTATTTATGTTTTTATGGATATTTACATCTTCCCCACTTTTTATGCATATCGTTCTGTCTTAAGCACTTTGATCAGCCACTGGTTGTTTTTAACAGTGCTATATAAATAAAATGACCTGACTTGACCAATCTGCAGTGGAAAACCAAAGTGAGCGGGAATCATGCTGTAACTAGCTCTCTTCGCTATTTGGCTCTGATACAGCTCTGTTCCTGGATGCCAGTGGAAAAGCACCATTAAACTGTCCCTGAGTGACCTCTGAAGGCAGGGATACCTGTAATTCCTCGTCCCAGCTCTGAACGAGTATCAGCATGGTTAAATGTAAATGGTATGGAGACAGTGTTGCCTAGCAACTGTGTCCTTTTAAAACGGGGACAAAGTGCTCTGAGCTAGTATGCACTCAGGGGACCCTGATTCACCAAGACAGCACTATCCTCAAACCCTCTTTGCCGTCCTGTACACCTGTACTGAAGTCTGTCTGCTGGGTAGTGATGTAGCCATTTTCCGGAATATGCCGGCCAGATGCACAGGACCTGTGCTACTGGTGCAGCTTGTGTCTGAGGAGGGACGCAATGTGACTGCGGACAGGACACAGGCCTCGCTGCAGTGTCTGTTTGGTACTTGCAGGAAGCCAGGATCAAAGAGCAGCTCTAAAAGCGGGGGCTGAAAGGGAGGGGCCAGCCGCCAGGCCGGACACGTCGCCCCCGGAGACCCATCGTTCCTGGAGACTCATTTGAATGTCAATGTCCATCAGGCACAGAAAACTTTTTGTGCCCCAGCTCTCAGCGGCGTCTTACGAATCTTTGCCATGGAGGTGGGAGGCATGCGAACCTGCCCAGGTATAAAGGGAGAGATTTTGCTCCACCTGGGTGGTGCATCAGCGTCATTGACAAGGCTGCCAGATCACCTGCCACTGGCCTGGACACTGCTGCTGCGGCGACGGCCTGCGGATCTTCCGAGGCGGCTCCCGGGGTTGGGGTTATGGTTGAAGACCCACAGATATCCTGTAAGCATCGCCTGTCTCAACGTGTTATGCTGCTCAGTATGGCTGTAATGCAAATATAGCAGATGGTCAATAAGCAGAGATGTGCTGTGTCCATTGTCATGCTTGTTTTGATAGATAGTTCCAGAATTTACCAGAAGGAAGGGACAGAGTCTTGCTGTTCTTCGGCATTTCATTGTGGCAGCAGTGTGAGACGGTGGTGAAAGCTCTCGATACCCAAAGCCCCATCAGTGTGAAGGTGAGGTTGCCCCTGCTGTATTCTCAGGCTGGGTGCTTTGTTTAGTCATTGTGCTGCCGGAGTAAATCCAGGTGAGCCTTTGTGAAACCCCCCCCCCACAGCCTGGAGAAATGCTGCTGCTGACGGCCCTGCTAATGGTGCTGCCCCTGGCCTGGGCATGTCCTCCACAGAAAGCAGGCAGGTTTTCTGGTCTTCAGCACTCTCTATCTGTGATGTGATCCACTGCACATGGCTGTAGTTAAACTCTTTCATTGTTCACTATCCTCTGGCTGCTATTCCTTCTAGATTATGTTGTGATCTCCTGCTTCCCGAACATGATCATCGCCAATGTACCCGAATGTCCATATGGCTGGGAGATCGAGCAGCTCTCCCTGGGGGGGATCTGCTATACGGGGCTCATCAGTGCTGGGTACTACCGCTTCACTGTCCCGGACCTGACCCCCAGGAACCACTCCTACTGTGGGACCCAGTCCGAGGTGCAGCGCGCCGCACAACACCTGCAGACATATCACTCGTTTGCAGACTTGGTTAATAACACAGGATTTATTGTGCTTCTTCAGCTCCAAGTTCCATTCATTCATTCGTTCGTTCATTCATTCCTTCGTTCATTTATTTTACTGCTTGTCCATTTCTGTTTCGCGGGGATCCAAAAACAATGAGTGCGAGGCAAGGAATAAATTATATAGACTATATATAGTTGCAACTATAAAAACTATAAACATAATTATAAAGTAATTAAAATTGGGAAAATGTTTGCAGGATTATATTAAAATCTTTTATTGTCAACATATGAACTTATGAAGGGGCGATTAACATGAGGGCAGGAATGAGAGGTAAGACTCCAGCGGTAACGAGCCATGCCAGGGAAGAGACAGTACTATACAGAGTACAGTACTGTACAGAGTACAATTTTTACAGTACAGAGTACTGTAAAAAAAATTACTGTCTTCCGTAATGTGTCTCTTTTAGTATATGGATGGTAAGGATCCCAAATACGTGTTTTACAACTATATCATCTCCAACGACACCTCTCTCACGGTGAGGAACCAGCCTGTCAACTACTCCTTCAGCTGCACCTACAGGGCTGCCTACTTGGTGAATAACGCTGTGTTCAGCCAGAGGTGAGCTCCGTCCAGCCCCCAGACCCCCCCGCCAGTGCCTGTCTGCAGCCCGCCTCTGTCCCCACACAAAGACTCGCAGCTTCGTTACTTCCCTGTCTGCTTCTTCCAGAGTGGCGACCGTTTACGTGAACAACGGGAGCGTAGGCTCTTTTAAAACTCAGTTGTCTATGAACGTGTTCACTGTGAGTATCGCTGCCTTCTTGGAGGGCCGTATTTGTATGAGCGGTATGGGCTACGTGTAGAAAGAACTATAGATCATAGTTACGATGTCTGTGATTCTCCTTTCTGAAGAACTCCAAGTTCCTGTACGCCAAGGACGCACCCTATGTCATCGACACATCCGAAATTGGCTCAGAGGTCTTCATAGGCATCGAGGCCAAGGGTCTTAGTAGCCGGTGAGCAGTGCTGCACGTCTTCAGATACTGAGAAGGCTGCATCCAGTTCATCGCTGTCACTTTATTGTTCTTCCTCAAAAGTTGCCCAGTTTAACAGCTGGATCTGAAAAAATCAAGATGTCAGTAGTCAAAAACTCTGAGCAGACTTCAGAAGTACTTTTTCTCATGCAGGTCATTAGCTTACATATCTCTGCATCTATAGATTCAAAGTGGTGATTAACAACTGCTGGGCCACTCCCTCTCCTTACTCTACGGACAAGAAGAGGTGGAGCCTCATAATTAACAGGTACTGCTATGGTAATGTCTGATGATGATAGATTAGCAGAAAGTGTCAATGCTAAGGCTATGCATCAGTGTCCTTTGATATTCTAAGTTGTGCAGCATCACTATTTCCTGTACCAATGCTGTAACATATGACGAGCTCCTAGGTGTCGCATCATTCTCAGAAAATATGCTTCTTCATCTCATTGTCCTACACCACTGTCTTCAGATGCTACCTTAGGTCCTACACAGCGTACAGATGCATGAAGGTTTGACCAATGTGTATCACTCCCAGCTGCTCCTCAGACCAGACTGTGACCATCTTTGAGAACGCCAAAGACACCCGCTCCATGTTCAAGTTCAACTCCTTCCGCTTTCAGCGTCTGGAGAAGGTCTCAACAGTCTGGCTCCACTGTGAGGTCAACATCTGTGATGGAGAAAAGCTGTTCTGCCAGCCAGTGAGTATGGTGAATAGCTAAGTGTGGTTAAAGTACGGTGACAATAAAGAGAGGGTCTGTGTGGATTGAGGGCTAGTGTGGTAGACAGACAATCACCACAGTCATATTGGAGAGATGGTGAGTGATGTCATAGTATAGTGGGGAGTATGAATATGTGAGGGTCTAGTATGGTCACAGGAGAGAGGCAGTAAGGGCAAGAAGAACATGCAGGGTGCACAGTGAGTATGGAGAAATCAGAGTCCATGAGTATTGTCACAGTGCAGAGTGCACAGTGAGTATAGAGAAATCAGAGAGACCATGAGTATAGTCACAGTGGAGAATGCACAGAGAGTATGGTTGTAGCACAGTATAAGGTGAGTATTGTCATGATAGAATGATTTTACAGTCAGAGACCATGTGAAAAGTCACATCTGCTGCAGAATGCACCTTTTCTCATAAAGTTTATGCTTTAAAGAAAGTTACTTTTACTTGTAATTTGTATTTCTCAATCAATCTTGATTTATTTCAGGAAGGTAAATAATGGTGGCTTGCACACATGCTTGTAAGCCCATATTAGTGTGTAGGTATGAAATGGACAGCTCAGGCCGGTGTGCTTGCACTGTTTCTGTCTCTCACTGTTCCCCTGAGGCCCCGTGCACAACCAGAAGCGTGCAGAAGCATGTGGACTCCAGCGGAGGGGTGCTCACCATGGAGTTTCAGCTCTCAGGTTCAGTCATTGTGGAGATCTATCCTGTTTCTGGGGTACAACTCAGCAGCTTTTTAAGGCCTGAATGTACACTAGGGGGCTGTCTGCTAACCTCTGTACACCTACTTTTTATTTCCACTGTAGCGGCATAACAGAGCCACCTGCCCTCTGGGGTTGCTGTCCCCCACACGTTGGGTTGTTTCTTTTCAAAGCTGCTGAGTTATGTCACTGGTTCATGGTTTGCAATATCATATTGACCATCAACCAGTGGTGGTATGATGCAGATACAAATGAATGACTCTGACCTCCAGTTGCTGTTTCATGTGTCTCTGACCATTTACTGCTGCTTTTTGTCCCCTGTGCAGTTGCAGAGTCGTCCAGTGAGGGACATCTTGTAGGTAATTTCTCACATTTTTATTTCTCTGGATGGACCCGTGGACCACATCAGTTTTTGATTACTGGAGAAGCCTCCCACTCTTTTTATGTGTCTGAATGAGAATTGTTGTGGGTGTCATTTTGGGGTGAGTGTCTGTCACGTGCCATTTGGGAGTGACTTTCCTGTGTACTCCCCCCACCCCCCCACCCCCAATCACAGGTCCGTCACTCTGCCTGCTGTGTGTGGTGCTGATGCATACCTTCCTGATGTTCCTGCACTCACCGTGGGCGTGACCAGGCATCAGGCCCACTTCTGGGGAACACACGCTCACATACACATACACACACACACGCTCACACACACACATACACTCACACACACACACACACACACATACACACACAGTGACTTATCCCCACACCCTTAGACAGACAGACTCCTGTGCCACATCTACAGACACAGAAAATGTGACAAATGAGACAGACACACACAGACACACACAGAGACAAACAGACACACACAGACACATACACACAGGTGATAGTTATGGATTAGGTCTCAGGGCATGAACAACATTCCTCCTCATCCATTTCACATCTGATGTGGTTTTTATGGTTTAAACCGGCATGAAATGCCGAAATATGAGACCAGATTTATGTGCTACATTTAGGATGAATATGGTCTGAAATTGTTCCTTTTTAATTAAAAACAACTGTAAACAAATGACGAGTTTTAAAATCTGCTTCATATGTTTTTTTATTGGTAAAATAAATGCACATTTCAATTTCCAAGTTTCATTCATTGAGTATCTGGTAAAATTCACATTAAGTCTTTGAATCATTATCGTACTTTTATACTGCCTGATTTCATACATACTGTACGTACCACTCAGTTTAATGCTTGCTGTGCAGCCTTTGGCTACCAGAGAGTTTCTCTTCTGTTATTCTAAGATCAGAAAGGTTCATAAGGTTTGTGTTTGTACACCTTTTGCTAACCAAACATCATGCAAGACCCTCCCCTGAACTTTGTCACTGAGCTCCTGCAGGGCATACCAACACATCATGCTGCACAGGGCCAGCTTAGCCTGTGTATGCTAGCTGGTCACTTCTCGGGCTGGTCACATGATCGCCTGCTGTGCTAGAGACGGAGCTGCGGCCTAAACAGAGGGGACAGCAAGTGCAGCGTCACTGGCCTCCACTGTCGTCAGGCTCCTCTGCGCCTTCTCCTTTCTGTCCAGGGGGAAACCGGCCTTCTTCTGCTAGGGACACAGACCGGCAGTGAGATTACACGCACACAGAAAGCCTGAAGTTTCTTTATATGTCTGTATATAGTTTACGGAACATAGCCTTGGAAAGAATCAAGAGATTTTATTTTTTTTGCAAACTGTAGCCTGGTTCTTCTCTGTTTCTCATTAATGAAGGGCTTCTTCTTTGCTTTATGGGACTTCAGTCCTGCTTCTGTGAGCCTGATATGAACTGTCCTAGCAGTGCACTTCATACTGCCACTTAATATTTCCCATTCCTTTCGAAGGTCACTTGATGTCATCCTCCAATTCATGAGAAACTGTTGGATACGTAAATGATCATCTTCAGCAAGTTGCTTCTGCCCTCTCCCTGGCTGGTTTCTGGTCATTCCCAGTGTCTCCTGCTTCACCTTATTCTTGTGTACTGCTGCCTTGGAAGATTTGAACCTGGAAGCAACCTGCTGCTCAGTGTAGCCTTCTGCCAGCAGAACCATGATTAAGCCAAGATTTAATGCAGATTTGTTTAAAAATAAAGAGTGGTCTCTTAATTTTTTCCGGTATGTATGAATGGAGATGGATGGATGGATACATGCATGAATATACATTTAAATATAGGCATAAATAAAATAAGCTAATATGTTTAATTCAGTGATAAATGATATTAAATATTCAGTGAAAACTTCCTCTACATCTCACACTATTGGGAGGCACTGCCATGGTCTGATGGGCTACTCTGGCTGGATGCCCCGCCTCTTCCTTTGGAGAAGTGCGATCAGTAGAGGGGCCGCTTTGGGGCAGGGCCAAGGGCTGGAAGTCCTGCTTCCCCTTCAGCCAGAATGTTCTCTGGGTGCCCTTTCCCTGGTGACAGCACACACACACTCAGCTGATAGGGAATATTACAGTTATTTACAATAATTTTCACACTTGTCTCAGTATCATCTCCACTTTATGAAATCTTTATGAAATAGACAGCAATATGGAGTTGGTCTACATATATACTGGTTCACATAGGCTATTGAAATGGTGCATGTGTTTAGTGTTTCAGAAAAGGGGACACGGTACTGAGACAAGTCTGAAAGCAATTGTAAAAAACAATAATGCCAAATATACAATTAAGATTTAGATGTATAACATATAATATAAAAATTGTAGAATAATAAAATAAATTTCACATCCACTGATGAAAATGTTAATGTCCTGTTTCATAGCCGCAGTGTAAATAAGATATCTTTTGTCAGATGAGACAAGCATAGCTTACCTTAACTTCGATTTCACCCCTTTCCTCCAGTTCAAATGTGCCAATCCTCTGGAGGATCTCAGCAGTGCTCTGAGAGACGTGGATCTTCAAGGCTGAGCAGGGATGTCACAACGACACAGACAAACAGGAAGTAACCTGTTTCACATCCTCTAATCAGAGCAACACAAAAGGCACAGCAACATTAAGGCAGACGGTTTACACCTTGCAGCAATATAAACACATTTCCTATATTTATCTGTTAACCATAGTGGGATGTAGGCCAAGGTGTATCACCCATTCCGGTTGGCTATACATACATACATACATACATACATACACACACACACACACACACACACACACACTACTATATATTAACAACACTCTGAAAACGTTTGGGAACTGAAGAGACCAGTTGCTGGAGTTTTGAAAGTGAAATGTTGACCCATTCTTGCCTGATATAGTTTTTCAGCTGTTCAACAGTTCAGGGTTTCCTTTGTCATATTTTTCGTTTCATGATGTGCCAAATATTTCAATGGGTAACAGGTCTGGACTGTAGGCTGGCCAGTCAGCCACCTGGGCTCTTCTACTATGGAGCCATGAGGGGTATAGGCCGAGGTGCATCACTCACGCAGGCTGTTGCTCTCCATGCGAGACGCTGTGTTTACCGTGTCCCCGAATAGGCAGTACCTGGGCATAGTGGACCCCACCACCCCAGCCACCACCGGACCTGCAGAGGAACCCCACAGTCTGCTCAGTGTCCTGGAGTTTAGCACTGTTTCTTAGCACAATACATGCAAATAAAATCAGCACTAACCTTAAATCTCTGTGTCTGAGTTTCTCCTTTCCTGAACAATGTGACCCAATATCCGAGTGTACAGTTCATCTACACACGAATAACACAGGCAGTATCCTGTCCCTGCTGCTATCATTATTATTACCAAGCAACACTAGCAGAGGTTAGCGTATTAGCTGGTCCTATGTTACTCCAATGTTAATACAACATGAAAATGTGACAGATTGGTGAACCTGAGTGTATCCCAATGCGCAGCGCCAAGCGCTCCTTAGGCAAGTGGCGGATCTGAAACGCTGCCACAGCATGCAGGAAGTGCAGGGCCATCATACTGATCTCACTGGCGTGTCGGGGGCCGTTGCTGATCGGCAAGCCGCTCGCCACCATATAGGCATCGCCAATCGTTTCAACCTGAGGCCCATGATCAGACAAACGGCATGAGAACACGAGGGCCAGGGAGACGAGGGAATCACCAGATCAAGGTTTCGCACTCTGACAGGCCCAGTGTTAGGGTGGCTATGGACAGTATCTACCTTATAGACATCATACATCTTTATGATATCATCGAAGAGGCTGTACAGGTCATTCAGCAGGGTGACCACCTCCAAGGCCGAGCTGATTGAGCACATGGTTGTAAAGCCCACAATGTCAGAGAAAAAGATGGAGACCATCTCATAGCTCATGGGCTCTACTGACTTCCCTGCCATGAGCTGGTCTGCAATGTAGCTGTACATCAACACAGGAGAGATTCAAAGGGAAATTAGACAGAAGCTGAACACGAGCTAGATGACTATACTATCATATGAAGAGCACAGCAGATGTTCCATGCAGTATTGGTATTTAAGGTTATCCAAAATTATTTAAAAAGACGTAGGTTTGCAAGCTACTTTAAAATCTCCATAATCTTGGATGCTTTATAGATTTAATCCATAATACCCTTCTGTTCTTTATCGCTAAATGTACAATTATGCTCCATTACCTTGGTAACATGCTAGACAAAAGCTTGTCAGCTCTCATCTTTTCTGCTGTTAGCTGATTGGTTCGCTCCTCAACCACTTCTTCCAGATGATTTGCATATTTCTCCAGCTTATTCACCATATTGTCCAGGATATTTACATGGCTGAAATGATGGGGATGATAAGAAACAGTTTTATTGTGTGATTCATTTGCTAATTATCTAAAGAGTGACTTGCCCTTCACATTAGAGTTTTAGGAGCTCAGTGTGATGGTCTGTGCTTGTATCTCTCTGCAGTTCTCTGTTCTCCCTCTGGGTGCTTTGTGGTTCCATCTTCTGTCCACAGTAGTGCAAAGATCTCTGCTCCTGTGCTGATTATGTCTAGGCTTTTCCATAAGGCTGCTGAGCTGTAACTGGCTCCTGTTATTATCTTGGGTTGTGTCGTGTACCCGCAGGCGCTAACCTCTCAGGGCTGACCTCCCTCAGTCGGCGCCTGATGCAGGGGAACGACGGCCGCTGCTCGGGCTCCTCACACCAGCAGGCCTTCAGCAAGGCCACCATACCGTCGTTGCAGGCCTGGGCCGAAAGCGAGGGCCGCAGCAACTCCCCCGGGCCGGGCTCCCTGATTCGCCGGATGATTTCTGATGCCAGACAGAAACACGACACACTAATGAGGTCTGTGTTCCCAACTGGGCTCCCAAAGGCACGACCAGAAGATATAGCTGTGGAAGAACCACCTTTGGGTTCCAGCTGCAGGTCGTGGAACGGCCCATCATCTCCGCTGTAGATCAGCTCCCGCATGACGATGGCGAAGCTGTAAACGTCCCCCTTTGGGTTCCCATTGAAGGTGAAGTGGATCTGCCTGAGGAGCTCTGGAGCTAACCAGTACATCTCTGCAACCAAAGACAGAAGACCAGAGAAAGAATCCTGTAACAGCATCATAAAGTACAAAAAACCAAATGAGAGCACCAGTGATTTGCCAGTGACGACTTATTGAGTGCGATGAAACCGTGCCTGTATACTTTGGGTTTTCCTGAGGGATGACTCTGTGTTTGGTGCCATGGCGAAACTCCCAGAGCCCAAACCCAGACAGCTTCACCTGCAGACGGCTGTCCACCAGGCATGTGGTGGGTTTCAGGTTCCCATGGGACTTCAGGCTGCTCTTATGGATAAAATCCATCCCCTACAGGGAAGACGAGACAAGGACCTGGAGTGATATGGTCGTGTGGTTGAGTGTCGGCCTCCTAAAATTCATGTACGTTAATGAATCAGGCATTTCTGATGAACCACCAGCAGATGCAGCAGAATGTGCTCAGCTGTCACCACACTCACGTTCACTATGTCGTAGGCAAAGGACAGTTTGAACATCCAGTCCAGCTCGATCTCAGAATTCCTCAGAACATCCTATGAGTGACACCATGATACAATTGGCCCAGGATTTCCCAAGTTTCTCAAAACGTCACATTGCAATGGCCACAAACAACCATGAAATTTCCCAGATACCTTCAAGCTGCCCTTCTTACAGTACTGCGTGATGATGCAGATGTTTGGAGGTTCAATACAAACACCAAAGAACTGCACTAAATTCTCATGCTTCAGCTCTCGCATCTGATGGAAGAGAAATGTGCATTAAACACATGCAAACATCCCGAATGCTATAGCTTGTCATCACCGGTCTGGAATGTCACTGCAGGCAGCTAGAGAGCAGAGCAGAGCTTCACCACTTGAAACTCCTGCAGAATAGAAGGCTTCCTGATGTCACTGATGATCTGCCTCTCCAGGTGCTTAATGGCCACTTGATTTCCCTGTCAGCGGAAAACACACAGAATAGTTGAGTATGGCTGAGTGTGGCTGAGTATGGCTGAGCGTGGCTGAGCGTGGCTGCATGTTTTCCTCTATTTATATGTGTCTTTGTGTGTCCTGGAATCTAGTACAGATTAATGTTGTCTGTATGCCATTTATGTGTGTGACCATTGGAATGTGTACGTGTCTGTTTGTCTGTACACACATGGGTCTGTGTGTCCTTCTGCATGTCTGTCTGAGAGGATGTTCATATCTGTACACACGTTTGTCTGTGTGTGCCTCTGCATGTCTGTCTGTGAGGCTGTGCATGTTTGTACATGTATGTCTGTGTGTACCTCTGAATGTCTGTCTGTGATGGTGTTCATATCTGTACACACATGTGTCTGTGTGTACCTCTGCATGTCTACATGTGAGTGTGTGCATGTTTGTACACATATGTGTCTATGTGTACCTCTGTACTGTATGTCTATATGTGAGTATGAGCATGTCTGTACACGTGTCTGTGTGTATCTCTGCATGTCTACATGTGAGTGTGTGCATGTTTGTACACATATGTGTCTATGTGTACCTCTGTATGTCTATATGTGAGTATGTGCATGTCTGTACACGTGTCTGTATGTGCCTCTGCATGTCTACATGCGAGTGTGTTCATGACTGTATATATGTGTCTGTGTATGCTTCTGCATGTCTACATGTGAGTGTGTGAATATCTGCACACATATTTGACTGTGTGTGTACCTGATATACGCCAGTGGCGGTGTAGATGTTCTCCTTGCTCATGGTGTCCTTCAGACCATAGCTGTTGGTGGACGTCATTGTCTGAGACCCTCCACTGGCACTCCGAGTTGCCGTGGTAACCACAGACTGAGGTCCCTGGGTAGAGAGAGGGTCACAACAGAAGTTTCATTGTGGTGTTTAGCTTGTTCACATTCACCAGGTCTACTATAGGGTAAAGTCATCAGCTGGCACCTTGGATTCCTTAATAATGGTGATGTCACTATACTGGATCCTCCACCAGCATGCGCCATCCAGCCTGGTCTGAAGCCGGCACTTCTGCACCAGTAGGACACTCATAAGTAGCAGAGCAGACAGCACTAGAATTGGCAGTGCCACCAGCAGAACTATCAGAGAAATGTCTGGGCAGAAATGAGGGGAAGAAACTCAGGGCTGATTTGTTAAATGAAAGAAGCATTATATACAATTAAAATGTTTCAGTTTTGTTCATGTCGAACATAAGTGATGCTGTATAAGTGATGCACGTTTGTTCTTGATGTATGTCTGTAATATGTGCATAAGCTTTGGAAGTGACTGTAAGATCATCCCTCAGGTGAATAAAAAAGTGAAGGAAATGGTAAATAAGTAAACAAGAGGAAGACTGTCGACATTCACCCTGAAAGAGCCATTCGCAGACTTCGTTGTCGAACCCGCAGGCAGGATGGTCAGTTGGAGGCTCCCCATTTGGCCAAAGGATCAAGGGAAACTTTGCGGTGGGTCTGCAGGGAAACAGGCAGCGGCCACGGTGGGGGGGTCAGCAGGCAAGGAGCAAAGGGTGGGGCACCATCATCGCGCTACAGCACCCCCGTCTGACCTCAGTGTCCTGGACTGGCTGTCGAAGTTCAGCACAGGAACAAACTTGGGCTCATCGCTGGAGTACTGCAGGTCGTAGACGGAGTAATCCATGGCTCGCTCTCCTTCCGAGTCAAAGTAGACCAACCCAGTGGCCCCTGGAACAGGCACCGATACTCAAATGGCATATCAGATAACAGGAAAACTCATGCTTTAGTATCACACACTCCGCAATTCATCTGCTGAACAGCCACCACACTCTGTGGGTTCTGGCTTGATGGCACTGAGCCCGGCCCAAAGGCGCAGCTGTTTATCTGACCGTAGAATCGGATCTTGCTCTTGTCCTTCAGCCTGCGCAGCACCTCTCGCCCATCGTAGGGGTTTCTGCCTTCTTTCAGGACCTCCTTTAGGCCCATGGCATACAGCAGAACAGCATCATGCAGATAGGCTGCATAAGGACTGACCTGGGAACGGCATATGGGAATTTCTCATGCTTTGCCTTACTGTGTTTTTTTCACAAAGTTTAATAGGTACTCAGCCCAAAATGGTTTGTGATATACTTTGCATACTCCAATTTAACAGACTGCTCCAGTGCTCCAGTATCAAGCCGCACCCCCACCCCCCCACACCCCGATCCCCCCGTCCAAAATGGTTTGTGATACACTTGTATACTCCAATTTAACATACCGCTCCAGTGCTCCAGTATCAAGCCGCACCCCCCCACCCCAACACCCTAATCCCCCCCTCCAAAATGGTTGGTGATACACTTGTATACTCCAATTTAACATACTGCTCCAGGGCCCCAATATCAACCTGTGCATCAAAAAAATGTGTGTGAGTTTCACCCACCACTGATGACCATGAGATGATCTAAGCATGTCTGTGTGAATCCCATGGTTACGCTTGAATACAGGAAGCACATCTCACCTCATTCTCTGACGTCAGGTTGCTGTGGAAAGGGTCCAGTTTCAGCTTCTCGTGGACTTGTTCAAAAAAGTCATAGTAGTCATAGCTGTCATAGGACTTCTGGCCAATGACAAAGACCATATCGAAGGCCTGCAGGGCCGTGTGGTTGCTCACATCCTTCACAGCGTACTTCCAGAGGCTTCCCTAGTGAAAGGAGGACAAAGAGACACTGAAATCAATGTCCTCAGCCTTGAAGACCATGTTTTAACATTGTAAGTTACATTAGTAACTTCATTCAGCTTGGACATATGTACATTAGGGTTAGTTACCTGCATCTCTTTCATGCAGGTTACTCACCACATTGCCACTGACCTCAAACTGCTGCACAAGGAGAAACAGATACTCTCCATTCATGAGCCGCTGTCTGACAGCCTCATGCAGGATGGCGCTGGTGTCCTCGGCGTTGCTGAGCACCACTATAACTGCAGGGCACGACAGAGACTGCACCAGGTAGTTTAACGTATAAGGCAGGCTCTTACAGGAGAAACATGCTCGGACAGGAGAGTATTAGACAACGATAAGTAGAATTTTTTTTTTTATGCCTCTAAGGGTGCCCAACCACAAGTTAAATCACACATTGAATCATAATTATATTTGAATCAATGGATCTGGGAGAATCAATGGATCAGCTGTGCATGACTGTGCAGCATCTGGAGCAAACAAAATAAGAATATCAATATAAAATAAGAATGTGTGTGATGCACATAAATTGCTTGAATCTTTAATTCATAATAACCAGAAATTGACAGAAAAAGTTTTTTTTTCCCCCTAAGGAAGTAAAGAAAGCGCAGAGTGTGAACACTGCAGTGCTGCAGTGGCTTACTTCGTGCAACTTTGGAGACGTGCTTCACGTTTTCACGGACCAGGTCCAGGTTGGCGGCGTCGAACTTTACTTGGGCTGTCACGTTAAACCTCCCTCGGAGCTGTGCTTCCACAGACTTCCACAGCTCGTCAACTTTGTCCCAGGTGTTCGATTCTGCTCCTCCTCCGATTATGGCTATGTGAGTCCAGCCAAAGAAGTCCAGCGTTTTAATAAGGACCTCCCCGATACGTTTGAGCGGGGGAACCAGCTTAATGTACGTGTCATACACTGCAAAATTGTCCATTTTCGGTGACTGTCCCACGAAGCCGAACATGGGGATGTTCCATTTAGATGCCATGAGTCCTGTAACCTTAAAGAGAAAGAATCTTACATTATACAGGAGGTAACAGTCTCTAAGTCATATGAACTACAGTTTATCACAGGATGCAAAAGGATAAAATTTCAGGTTTGTCCGCACAGATTGATGGCGAACAACACCAAAGGTGAATGCTAGGAGCCTTCACATGACTGCAGCTGTTAGTCTACTGCTTGGCGTTACCTCTGCTTCCTCTGGGCAGACTGGCCCAAACAGGGCTGAGATATTCTCCCTCCACACCTGGTCGATGAAGCTGCCCAATGAGATCTTAGCATCGCACTGGGAGTCGGTGTACACTAGGTCAAAGCTGTGGCCCCCCAAGAAGCTGCGGTCTGTGGTGACCCGGTCCACAGCCACTTGAAGGGCCCCCCCCAGCCTCAGCGCACTGAAAGGGTACGAGAGGTTGCGTGGAGCCTGGAGACCCAGCGTGAGCTTCGCCCCAACGGCGCCACCTATAGCCCAGCCAAGGAGCAGCATGAGCTCCCAGCACGACAGGTGAAGACTCCCCCGCTTCTGCATCCTCATCGTCCTCGTCTCAAGATGAGACGTGAGCAGCTGCTTCTCCTTTTATCCAGGCTTGGCTAGGAGCAGCAGCTCCCCAGAGACAGAGGTGACCTCCCACGAGGGCCGCGTGGCCCTGAGCCCGCCCAGAATCTGGCTTTGCCTGCTCCTGAGACACAGAGTAGCAAAGGCCAAACATGAAGATTCGATCTTTAAGATCTTCCCACTTCTGTTTTTGTCCATTCATCCAGAGAAACCACTCTTAGCTGTTAGCAGCAGAACAGAAATAGCTTTGATTTCACAAAATGTACAAAATGTATATTCAGATTTCACAGACTTAAAAATATTGGCAGTTTCACTAATCGAGTGTTCAGCTTTCATTCAGCTTGCACTGATCACACGTCAAATACAGACAACAGATGACCAAAAGATGAGGGGGGTTCAAACCTGTCATTTTACTGCCTGGTATATTTTACTGCCTGCCAGACTGCCAGACAGACATTTTACTTCACTTTTTGTCATTTAATTGGACGTGACTCTCTCTAGGACAGTGACTCTGAATTGGGGGGGGGGGGGGGGGGGT
>JAODJU010000041.1:359059-373985 GCA_026776725.1 Gnathonemus echidnorhynchus
GGGGGGCACAGACCACCTTTGTCTGATGCTGTAAGTACAGCTCACACATTCAGAAATGCAGTTTGCATCCCCTGCTATACAGCCATCCGGGGCTTATGTATCTTTTTCTTTTGGTGTTTTTAGACATGATTCTGTTTATTTTTGGCATGCACATTTTTATATGCTCCCAATCACACCGGCAATCCTGCAATGCTCAGGCAATCCTGCAGTTAATGTAACAGTGCAGCCCATCTGCACACATGACCCTCTTTTTGACACGCACTATTCTCACCTTGATGCAAAGATGAATCACTGTAATACACACTGTCAAATGCAGAGGTTATTTTTTTTAATGCGTAAGCAGTGAAGCAGTGACTTTCCCCTCCGTAACGCACTCGCTCTCCCCCTTCCATAACGTATTCACTTCCCCCTCTGTAACCCAATTGCTCTCTCCACCTTCAGTAATGCACTCGCTCTCCCCCCTCAGTAACACATTCGCTCTCCTTCTCTGTAACAGACACACAGTCACACACGTTCTGTTGTGTCCCATTGACTCACTGAAAACAGAAGCCCTGTTTATTCGGCGTGTCCGTCACCTGACTCTCACAGCTAAGTCCATCTTACAGTCCCGATCAGGGGTAGCTTACTTTCGTCACTCATCCCGCAGTGGGCTGTCCCCTCACTGTCCCCTCACTGTCCCCTCCACTGTCGTGTCAGTGGTGGCATCCCTCATTCACCTGCTAGTGACGCCGGGAACCCGACTTTGGTGGCACACCTGTTTGTCTGTTGACACCCAGTGTGGCCAGTGTGCTTCTGCTACTGCTGCTGTTTTGCGAATAATCAGGATGCATATTTCCATATTATTCTTAATTTACAATGTTTTAAAGTCTAAGCGAGTGTGCATTCCTTGTAATTAAGTGTAAACATGTAGCAATTTAAATGTGCTACTGAATGATACTGATTTTGCACACTCACTTGCTCTTTCTAACTGCTCTTTGTAACTGGTAATTACGAGTTTCGTGCCCCCGGGTTCACATATATTAAGCATCGGTTGTTCTTAATGATGCGATTCTGAGAAACCATATCTGTGGCCATTGCTGAAATGATTAGCAGTTTATAATGTCAGAAATGGGTATGGCAGCTGCAACTTTTTCACGTAGGTGCATATCAGAAAGCGGAGGACATGCTCAGCTTTTCTCTGTGTCTGCCTTCACCCTTATGGCCTGATGATACTGAAGGCCGTTTCACCCTGCATCGATTCTTTCTGCTTATTCATGTTATTTATTCCTAGGCCTCACATGCAGTGCTGCACTGGGCACTGCTGCATGTAAAGGATTTGAAAACAGCTGAAATGGACGTGGCGTTCTGCTCCGCGCTTGTATACCTACCCCTGGGTGCTGTTTGTCTCATAAATAAAGCATGTAGCTTCATTAGCACTGGCACTTTGTATCGGCCTGCTACATGGGACCTGCTTAGTGCACCATTAAGTTTTAATTAAATTCCAATCTAAGATCTTGAATTATGGGTGCATAATAAAATTGGTGTAGCATTAGTTAAACGTGCTTATTTAGCATTAGCATCTGAATTAAAACATGAAAGACATAAGGCATCTGCACTTAGCAACTTTCTCATTTTATTTGTGACGTCTGCACTGAGCACATGGGGGTGAGAGGTGGCACCGTAATGATACTCTTGGCTGTCTGCCTCCTGCCCATTCTGCATCCCTGGCTTTCACTAACCAACCCATGGTTTGATTGCTAGTTTGAGTTGTCTGTGTCATACCAGTATCACATCATTTATCAAAACCCTGTTCTTTTTGCACAGATGTCCCTAAAGCAGTTCCCTGACCCCTGTCCACTTGTGTGGGCATGTGCTAAAGCCTGCCGACCGCGATTGCCAGCACTTGACCTTAACATAATTCATTTACTGAGTGCAATGAAAAGGTATCCCTTGATAAGCCAATTGACAAACACCTGGTGTCGTCCAACCAAACTCGTTCCCTAGGTTTCTCTCTTTCAAAGGCCGGGAGTCTTTCATGTGGGCGCAGCATGAGGAGCCACGTGAGGGCCGTTCGGCCTCCCTGCTGGCCAAACTCGGGCTGTTCTGCTCGCGGGCTCTGTCTTCAAACAGACCGTTTGTCACTGCACGGTGGAATGTAAACGTGCAAATCCTCCATGTCCCCCGTCGGACAGTCGGTGTGCCGAGTCACAGATCCCGGTTTCCCACGGCCGGTTAGCTTAATTACGAACGTGGCATCACCAGGACGAGGTAGCTCACGAGCCTTTCAGTCCCCAGCCACACGGCGCCCCCTCAGCCCCCAAGCCCTCATCTGAATCGATGGCCAAATGAAGTCAGTCATTAGGAAGTGATTGCAGTGTTTTAGATAAGCACCGAGCGTCGCAGTCCGGGCCCCGGGGCCACAGCTGGCCAAAGTTCACCAAGGGCCAGGTAGAGGGGAGCTCGGCAGGCTACTGCTCTTATTAGGGTCGATAAGCTGATTATACCTTGTCAATCAGGGGGACGGCGGTGGGAGCGGGGGCTGTCGAGGGCCCCTTTCTCTGCTAATAAACGGCTGAAGCCAGCGACGGAGCTGTGGCCTGCTGGTGGCCAGGGAGCGCGGCGCGCCCCTATGATGATGTGAGGGCCGTATTAAAGGCTACACGGCTCTGTTTCTCAGTGGCTTGATTTGTCAGCCGTTTAAAGGAGGGCCTCCGCGGGCTGGCGTCCTCAGCGTGGTTCTGCCAGGAAGCGGAGCGGGCCGCCGTGGAAATAAATAAATATGCCGGTGATGCGGGGGGGTGCTGCGTTTGAAGCCGCGATGCCTTTGAAGCTTGCTGCGGGAGTCCATGGGTGCTGGAGTGTCCCCGCGCCGCCCGCCGGCCCGCCCGCCCGCACTCTCCTTCTCCACCCCGTCCCTCTCGCCGAGAGCAGCCCGTTTTGGGAGCGCCTTTTATTCTCCGACAGGCAGATCAGCGAGGGCCGATCATAAGCATGAGCGATAAGGCAGCCGTGTGGCCTGCAACGTTTATATCTAATAATATTTAATTCATATACGGTAACTACATGCAAATTCAAACAAACTAAACAGCGTACGTATATCCTGCTTTTAATTTACGTTTAATTTTTTATGTAATTTGTGCTGTCAGAAGCAGTGTGTGCATATAATGCTTTATCAGAGCATTAAGTGTTGTTTGTAACACACACACATACACGCACGCACATCCAGAATATGCTCAATGTACTCCAAAAATTTTTTTCTTCTTTTTCTTAAAGTTTTTTAGCACTTTATCCAGAAGTGACTGCTTTGTTGTTTATATTGACAGCCTATTGAAATATTTATTATTTGGTGCAGTGTGATGTAGGTGAATTTAGCTAAGCAGTATGTATGTAGGACATGTCCTTAGTATAAATTTACCGGGATTGACCAGGCAGTTCTTCTGGTGTCCCTGGACAGGCAAAGACTCAAATAAAGATTAAACATGATTTATTAAATCAAGTCTAGGCCTAACTGACTGAATTCTGCCAGTCTTGAGGTTAAACCAGAGGAGTTCGGTTTTTTTATTGCTATGGATAGTATTTGAACATTCTCCCATTTGTCATTTTTAAATTCAAAAGTCAGGCAGTACTTTTTCTCATCAGAGGAAAATCACCATTGAAGGATGTTTTGCATATACGTATTTATTTCATTCATCATTCATGATTCCACCTTTTGTTGGCTTTACATGTTTATTTTTCTTATTTTAGTGATTAGTCATATTTACTTTTTCCTGTTTGACGCTGTGTTACAGGCTTGTTCTAGGTTAATATTCATATAACCCCCCTTCCTTTTCCTGTTCTTAGGGGGCTCAGTGAAAGCAGATTTCCTTAAGGTGTAGCATTGTTTTTATTTTAAAGTTATTTTTAATTTAATATTACATTATTTGACAGTTGTTTGCCTTATAGTGCTGTGATCATTTGAGAGTGAAATGTTTCACCGCTTAATTTTTGTAGTTACAAATATACAAGTAAATTGCATGTCACTGGGCACATTGGAAAATGTTTCCAATAATTAATAGATTTTGTTTCTGTTTCCTTTTTATAAAAAGAAAAGCTGTTCCATGAAAAGTCGTTCCATGAAAATATAGTTTGTATAGTATTTTAATAGACTGTAAGTAGTTGACAATTTTTATTTTATTTTTAAAGTGTATTTATGGGGTATAACATTATGTACTTCCTAAATCTACCCAAGGGTGAGCTGTTTATCGCTAAGCCCCTGCAGGATGAAAGACATCGTAATAATAATTTTTTTGCCCCTAATCGGGCCTTGTCAGCGAGGCGCCTTATCGTGGAGAGGAAAATGACACCGATGGTATCGGGGAGACGAGGCCGTCGCCGTCGCCGTCGCCAATCACAGCCGGCGCGGGCTCCGTATCAGGCGCCGCCACAAACGGCGAGTGCCGCTTTTTTCATGTGGACTTCAAAACGGGCGCCAGTCATTAAAATTGCACCCGCGTCCCGTTTGCAGGGATCAGCGCACTGCCGCAAAATGGGATGTGGGAAAGGGCCTCGCTAAATGTGCTAATTCCATCGTCACATGTTTACGGCTTAATTTGAATCGGTTCAGGGGGGGGCGGGGGGCAGCCACACACTGCAAATAAATTGGCATTATCTTTGGCTCCATAGGACTCAGCTGGTTGTGGGATTTAGCGGCTCACAGGCAACACTATATATTGTTTGGCACAAAAGTGGGTTTACGCTTGAACTGCGGTAGCTAAGGTGCAGCCTCGGTGTAAGCTGTGCGGACAAAGGGCGCGGCCACACAATGGACGACGGCACACGGTGATTTGGGCCGAGCTGCACCACCCCAGTCTGACCTGAATGGTGGGGGGGGGCGCTGGCTCCACTTAAGTGGCCCCATTGACTGTCCCATTTCAAGCTGCACCATCAGAGTTTTTTAAGATATTATGAAGTTTATCTTGTGAGGGAGATTTCGTTCCTGGTTTCTCTGGCGTCCGGCCGGCCTGCAGGGGATGCGGGAGGGTGTTAACAGCAGGTTACCAGCATTTACTGGGAATTAACCACTCATCTTACTAGGACTTGCCAACACATCTTACAATGAACATAAACAAAAAGTATAATGGAGTTAGGGTAAGGGTTAGGGTTGGGGTAAAAGATGACTAATTAAAGTATACATCATAAGTCAGGGCTGGATCAGGCACGCAAACTCATACATCTTGCATAGTCACATAAACAAGAATTATTACACAAGCCAGCACCATGTGGAGACGGGACCACAGGCGGAGACGGTTGGCTGTATTCAAAGGTGGAGACGGCCGGCTGTAATCACAGGTGGAGAAAGGGCCACAGGCGGAGATGGGGCCAAAGGTGGAGATGGGACCATAAGCGGAGACGGGGCCATAGATGACCAGCTCTATTCATAGGCGGAGAAGGGGCTATAGGCGAAGACAGCTGGCTCTAGTCACAGGGGGAGACGGGGCCACAGGCGGAGCTGGGGTTGGCTCTGGTTACAGGGGGAGACGGGGCCACAGGCGGAGCTGGGGTTGGCTCTAGTCACAGGGGGAGACGGGGCCACAGGCGGAGCTGGGGTTGGTTCTAGTCACAGAGGGAGATGGGGCCACAGGCGGAGCTGGGGTTGGTTCTTCTCACAGGGGGAGATGGGGCCACAGGCGGAGCTGGGGTTGGCTCTAGTTACAGGCGGAAATAGGGCTGGCTCTAGCTATAGGCAAAACAAGCAGTTGCTTAGGGCCCCAAGTTACTTGTGCTGTGGAGGAAGTGAAATGATCATCAGTTGTCTTGGTAGGACGGCCTCCCGGTAAAGCTTTGCTAAGGGCCCCTGAAAAGGTAGGTCCGGCCCAGTGCACCATCAGAGAATATACAGAGGCTACACATACACAGGAACGTACAAACACTGTGGAAGAGCCCGGGAAGATGCACAGAACCGGAGACAGCATCAGGAGGGATGCCGCAACCAGTCACTCTGCTGAGGTGGTGCTGGGTGGGGGGTAAACAAGGCATTTTACCTCCCAACAAAACAGCCGCTGCAGCGACCTTTGGGTGACTTGCATGGGGAGGGGGAGATACAGAGGAACTGTGTTTAATAAAATGTTTTAGAAGGAAATGGGAGACAAAAGGAAGGAGCGGGGCCCCCATGGGCACCTCCTCACTGACGCATTAAAGAGCTGACAGATCAGAGGGAGCGAAATTTCAAACCCGGCTCAAACGAGCCGAACGGGATGGGAGCTGGGCGGGGAGCCGGGCGCCGAGCAGAGACAGTGACATGCTAGTGACAGCCGATTGACAGCACTCAGGACACACTCCCTGGGACGGGACACGCACTCTGTCTTCGGTTCGCCTCTGGGGATACCCGATTCCGGCGTCCGCCCCGTTCTGTCTTCGGCTCGGCTCTTGGGCATGCCCGATTCCAGGGCCCGCTCCGCTCTCTTCGGCTCGGCTCTTGGGCATGCCCGATTCCAGGGCCCGTCCCGCTCTGTCTTCGGCTCGGCTCTGCCTTCCAGCCCATGTAGCCCTGCCCCCTACTCCATCACGCACCACCTTGTCACAGGACATATTTCGGAGTTGCACCACCTTTTCTGCCTCACTGCCTGTCTCACAGACGCTCTGCTTGTGGCATGGTGTTCGTCCTGTGGCCCTGAGATGCCCACCCCCGGCCCCCATGCTAGCGGGACACCTGGACAGATGAAACAGCTGCACTGCAAAGTCAGCTGGTCCGTCCATCTGTCGGTCAGTGGGGGAGCTCTGGGCGGGGGACACACGGGGGCTGGATGAGGCCAGAGCCCCTATGTCCACTGCAGGTCAGAATCTGCCACCAGCAGGAGTTTCAGCTCATCCTAAATGCTGGCTTGTGTTTTTAAATGACTTTATGCGCAAGGCTTGAATGCTTGTATGCACAGGCCTTTTAAATACATTGCCTCAAATCATGTATAAACTCACAGAAATGCATACATCAAAACAATATTCTAAAAAAAAAAAAAAGCTTTCTCATATAGAGCTTCATTTTAATCCACAAACGCTGCCATCTGTGTATAATTAAAAGTGAGACATCCTTGGAGGAGAGCTATTGCATAAATTAGCTGGAATTATGTTGACTTTTTTATTTGTACAAAGGCAACCTTGAAGATTCAAAAAAGTGTTAAACCTCCATGTGGAGCAGACCGGTACCTTTTTAATTCAGAGCGTGCAGCTGCAGTTCCCCTCTTCCACAGACAGGCTGTGCCCTTGAGCCACGCTAGACTGAGCCAGCACTTCCTGGTGCTGTACCATGTGAAGCAGCAGCTCTGGGTCACTCCACATTTCACACATGCTTAAATTCTCTGTGCCCACAGTGAGCTGAGGAGGGAAGTACTGCTTCCTGCACGGGGCCTCTGTTCTGGCTTATCTGTGTGTGCCCTCATCAAGTCGTCAGTATCACTAACATCGCGTGTGTCTACATGTGTGTGTGTCTACGTGTGTGTATGCATGTGCGTGTGTGTGTGTGTGTCTGTCTGTGTGTCCACTGTGTTTTCTGCCGCTTTTCACTGCCATGTTTGTATAGTACCCTTATCAGTTATATACATATAAATGTCGAAAGGTGCACTTTTAGACATCCTTCTGTTCGCTGATTTGCCTGGAATGGGCCTGGGGGCTGCACACACAGCGCCCCCTCCAGATAGATGTGAAAAGGCCCCTTTGGCTGACCATTCGGCCAGCAGAGATTGCAGTGCGTCACACTCAGGCCAACGTCAGGGCTGATGCTGCTCTTCCTGGGCAGACAGTGAAGCCCTCCTTACTTCCTGCGTGTCAGAGTACTCCTCTCTGAATTCAAGAGAAGTTTTGCATATTGGAGAAGGAACACTCCTGCCTTTGGATTGAAGAGCCTCATGTAGGCCCAGTGCATCTTGTAGGTTGCTGGGCTGAATGTTTTTAATCAAATCAGACTACAGATACTGGATGGAGATGCAGGATTATGGCAGTGAGAAGAGGCTGTGCTGGGCCCATCCTGGGAAGGAGGACACTTCACGCCAGGCCGTCACATGAGTGCTGCGCCTTTATATTCGTATACGGCAGCAGCAACTGACATGTAGGCACGCGTCCTGCACCTACGCTGTGTCTGTTTGCCATAATTATGTTCCTGGCTCTTCTTTCATCCGATATAGGGATGCTTGCAAGGAGAGGCGGCTGTCAGACACAAAGAGTGTGTGATTAAGATCTTTACAATTACACGCGTGGGGCTGTGCCTCCGTAAGCACATAAACAGCCATGGGCGAGACCCTTCAAGGTGACCGCTTCCTCTAGCTGTTCCTAGAGGAACTGAGTGTGTCCATTTTCTTATATTAATAAAAGCACAATATGACCATTCATATGATTCCCGGGTCCAGTTTATGTGGTACATTGTGCTGAGAGACAGCTATGTCTGCGCTGACATTCAGGGGTCATGGATTTAAAATAATAATTAATGATAATTTACTTGTCACCGAGAAGATGTCAGCATGGCGTTGGAGTAGTTAACGTACTCGTTACAGAATGGACGTTAACGTGGTGTTGGTAGTGCAGTTATTTATTTGCTACCAAATGGACGTTAACGTAATGTTGGTAGTGCAGTTATTTATTTGTTACTGAATGGATATCAGGGTGCTGTTGGTAGAGCAGTTAACTTAATCGTTACTGGATTATGGAATCGTTACTGGATAATGGATGTTAGCGTGGTGCTAGAGCAGTTAATTGATTCATTACTGATTAGAAGTCAGCATGGTGTTGGTAGAGCAGTTATTTGTTACTGAATGGATGTTAACGTAGTGTTGGTAGGCCAGTTAATTTACTATTTACTCAATGGATGCCAGTGTGGCGTATTGGTAGAGCAGTGATTTATTTGTTACTGAATGAACGTTAACGTAGTGTTGGTACAGCAGTTAATTTACTAATTACTGAATGGACGCCAGTGTGGTCTGTTGGTAGAGCAGTTAATTTACTCATTACCGAATGGACGTTAACATGGTGTTGGTGAAGCAGTTAATTTACTAATTACTGAATGGATGCCAGTGTGGCGTGTTGGTAGAGCAGTTATTTGTTACTAAATGAACGTTAACGTAGTGTTGGTAGAGCAGTTAATTTACTAATTACTAAATGGACGCCAGTGTGGTGTGTTGGTAGAGCAGTTAATTTACTCATTACCGAATGGACGTTAACGTGGTGTTAGTGAAGCAGTTAATTTACTAATTACTAAATGGACGCCAGTGTGGTGTGTTGGTAGAGCAGTTAATTTACTCATTACCGAATGGACGTTAACGTGGTGTTGGTAGAGCAGTTAATTTACTAATTACTGAATGGATGTTAACATGGTGTTGGTAGAGCAGTTAATTTACGAATTACTGAATGGATGTTAACGTGGTGTTGGTAGAGCAGTTAATTTACGAATTACTGAATGGATGTTAACGTGGTGTTGGTAGAGCAGTTAATTTACTCATTACAGAATAGATGTCAACATGCTGTTGGTAAAGCAGTTCATTTTCCTATTACTGACTTAATATGGTTTTAGCGGGGCCACCATTTGCTTTCCTGTAAATTGATGTTGAGCTGCTCAGTCTTCTGACTTTTTGAAGGATAATTTTAGGCCAGATCTTTTATTTAGATTTAATTCTAAATTCTGCTTGCGCACAGGGCTGCTTTCTGGGCCTGGCGCTATGTTGTGCACCACCTGGATTCATTTGGATCAGCAGAGTCCCTTGCCTGGCCCAGGTTGCCCGTGAGGACCTGATTGAGCAGAAGGCCTTGCTCAGAACTGGCACCTGAGCCTCTCCCAGCCTGGGACAGCCTTCATGCCCTCCCCGCCATTCCCTCCTTCCCCTGATCCCTCGCTCTCTGGCCAGGTTGTGTCCTACTTTTGCCCCATGGCATTTGAGGAGAGTCTGCTTTGATTCCCAGTTTTTGGACACATCTAGGATGCTTGTTTGCATATACATTTCACCAATAGCAATGGAGTTTGTGTTGGTAGTTTTTAGATTGGTGTCTGCCCATGTTTTGTTGCTTGCTGTAGTATAGCACATTTCTCTGGTACATTTATGGTGACATGTTGGGCTTCCTCTCCTAGGTGGCTGTAGTATCAGTCCTAATGCACCTAGTTCAGGGGCTCCCTATTCACAGCGGCATTGTGCACAAGTTCACTTGGCACCTTCTGCATCCTCCCGCTTCAGAGTATGAAAGAGAAGGTCACATTTTGATTGTTCAGTCCAGTCCAAGAGATTCCCTTAAGTTAAATTCTTTAAATGAGTGTTTTATTGGTGCCTGTCCTCATGTTTGCTTGGGCACACCATTTGAAAGCCAGGGATTCCTCGTGAAGGCAAGTGCCTGCCTGATCAATCTGAATGGGTCTTTGGGAATGGACCGAAGTGGCTTTCCATAGTAAAAGCCATGGGGATATTATTTGATACCTTTGAGAGGCTGGGTAAGACTTAATCATCATCGTCTGACATGCTGATATATATCTGCTTTGTAAACAGCTCTAATGAAGTTTGCTATTTTTGTGGGCAAACTTCTATGTGGCTTAAAGTCTTCATGTCAAATGATAGGCTGTCAAGCAGGAGGGAGAGAGCAGCATCGCCTTGTGACAGAGGGGGGAGGACGGATCCCTCATTCTCCAGATGCAGTGTGAAAAACTGCAGCAAGATTGACTGACGTATTTGTATGTTGTGGGAGTGAATGCAGAAGCTTAAAAGAAAAAAAATGTCATAGTCAGATGGAAGTTATGTGTCCTGTGCCACATAGGAGCTGCAGACTAGCCAAGTAGATTTTACTGTTCTGCAATTACACTTTTTGCTTGAAGTCTACTAGTCACTGATCGACATTAAGAACATGGACACCTCAGAGAAGCACAAGGAAAAGAGGAGTTGTGGAGCAAACACTGAGCACATGGAATCATTTTTGTTCTCAGTTATAATTAATGTATTAATAAATTCCTTTTTATTTGCATCTCCACATATTTCTGATTGATAACCGATATGTTTTTGTCTAATATCGCCGGTGCCAGTGGTGAAACTTTCCAGTGCCAGTGTTGCCAGGTCTCGCATGTCTCCTGTGACACCAAAGGCGATATTATCTGCTACTAAGAGATATATTTTTTTATATTTTGGGATGATCTGCCCCTTTAATGAAACAATTTGTTCATCCTCCATTGTTTTGGGGTGGCTACGTATAGTTTTATATGAAATTACTTGCTTGTTTCACATAAAGGTCACAGTTCCTGTTGTGTGGTGAGAAAGCAACACATGAAAGTGGCCAAGCACTACAAAAGTTTCCAGTCGAGATGGCCCAGGAACTTGGAACCAGGAACCAGGAACTAGGTTCCTGGACTGAAATTCAGACAGGATGTTACATGAGTTTTGATTTCCTCCCCAAGTGTTACACCCACATTTTAACTTTTCTTCTTTTGAATTTAAATGGAAATTGTAGCATAGAAGTGTTATTGTTCCATAAATTTTTGCTGCTGAGTTGCAACCTGCTGTTGTTTCCACTTGTTCCTATTAGGTGTAAAAGATGTGTGTCTGTACTGTCTGCTGACAGCATATGCATTAAGTTTGTTGAATACAGCTTTTCGCTTGTTACAAAGCGTTCCCATCTCCTGTGCTTTTATTAATGATGCCATCAGTGATTAGTCAACGTCGACTCAACCTTCATGACATACAGTGCTGTGCAATAGTCTTAAGCAGCCAAAGGAAATTGTTTAAATGATCTTCATGTGAGTGTAAATCTATGGTATCATGCCTGTAAAAGAGTACCAACAAGATATCATTAACTTTTTGGAGAACAAAAAATTCTTACAAGTGTTTATTGTGTAACTCTTCATTTCTACATATATATTCTAATGCTCAAGCGCCCTGCCATTGCAATACCCCCTCCTGCCACCAGGTGTTCTGCTGCTGCTCAGACCTTTGGCATCCATAGCTTTATGGATTTTTAGTACTCTAGCCACTGAATGTTTTTGCTATATTCAGAATGGGTTTAATTTATCTTATAAAGCATAACGGTTCATCACAGGTCGAGGTTTGGGTCAGGGTGAGGGTAAAGCAGGCAGGGAGGTGGGAATGTTCCCATTGACAGGTATGGGTGTGCAGTCATTCTATAGGGCCTCTCTGCCCAACCCCCCCCCCATCCCTAGTCGATATCTCCCTTCCTGCTGCTGTGAATGAATACTTTACAAATAAATAGGAAAAGTCAATTTTACTGATTCAGTGTCGAGTTTGGAAGTGCAGCCTTCTGAGCAGGTGGCCTCTTCAAAGGGATCTAATGGTCCAACAGTTGAGTCTGCAGGTTCCAGCTGCCTTCCTTCTGCAGGCCCCTGGTTTTAGATAGTGAGCCATTATAATGTCTGTGAGGATGACATCACAGCGCCCCCTGTCACAGAAGCATGCGCCGGAGGTGCCCGTGCGGAAGCGGATCGGTATGCAGTGCGTCCCTATGCGTGCGGCCTGGCGGCAGCATTAGCATAGAGGCGGTGGCTCTTTGTTTGGAATTCTCAAAGGTGCATCAGGCACGCTGCTTAACGCAGTGTGACAGAGGTGATGTCTGAATGAATCATTCATGCTCTCTCACATGGCCGTCCCCTGAAAAATTCATAACACGATGTATTTTTTTTCTTTCTTTCTGATTAGAGTACGAGCAGAGTGTGCATGTTTATTTGTGGCCCAAAGAGGGTCAGCTTTGTGTCCTAAAAGGAAGCAGCCCTCGTTGACGCTACCTGTCTCGCTGCCACCGTGCATCATGCACGCTTGTGAATATTGCAACGAGTGTCAGTAATATAGTGCTTGTGTTTTCATTTCATTCTTTTGTTCATTGCGTCTTGCTTTCCATAATAATAGCTGCATTGCTGGTTAGTCCTTTGACCTCAAGATAGGGGAACACCATCAATATACAGGTTTCTGCATCCTGTTTTTATGAACTTGCATCAATAAAAATAGTGAGCTCAATGCACTATTTTTTTCCTTAATTCTGATTTGCCTCTTCTAAAAAGCTTTTTTAAATATAAACAGTACATTTATCATATCT
The DNA here is from genome assembly GCA_026776725.1 of Gnathonemus echidnorhynchus. Lineage (NCBI taxonomy): Eukaryota > Metazoa > Chordata > Actinopteri > Osteoglossiformes > Mormyridae > Gnathonemus > Gnathonemus echidnorhynchus. Next base: position 372,074 of record JAODJU010000041.1, read on the forward strand.
GTTTTCATTTGGCTGCTCCGGTTGCCTCCCTCAATCCAAGAAAACACTGTGAGGCTCACTGGCATCTCTCTGTTACGGCATACATGAGTGTCTTTTGTGTGACTATAGGCTTTCCCCCCTGTGGTCTGCAATGTGCTGCCTGGCTTCCCATCCGCGGTCTCCCCTTGCCGTCTGCACCATACTTCCCGCTTCCCATCCACGGTGTCCCCTTGCCATCTGCACCATACTTCCCGACTTCCTATCCGAGGTGTCCCTTGCCGTCTGCACCATACTTCCTGGCTTCCTATCCGCAGTGTCCCTTGCCGTCTGCACCATACTTCCTGGCTTCCTATCCGCAGTGTCCCTTGCCGTCTGCATCATACTACCTGGCTTCCTATCTGCGGTGGCCCTTGCAGTCTGTGCCATACTTCCTGGCTTCCTATCCGCAGTGTCCCTTGCCGTCTGCATCATACTTCCTGGCTTCCTATCCGCGGTGGCCCTTGCAGTCTGCGCCATACTTCTCGGCTTCCTATCCGTGGTGTCCCCTTGCCGTCTGCACCATACTTGCCGACTTCCTATCTGCGGTGTCCCTTGCCGTCTGCACCATACTTCCCGACTTCCTATCCAAGGTGTCCCTTGCCATTTGCACCATACTGCCCAGCTTCCTGTCCCCAGTGTCTCCCTGCTATCTGCACTGTGCTGCCTGACTTCCTGTCCCCAGTGTCTCCCTGCTATCTGCACCATACTTCCCGACTTCCTATCCAAGGTGTCCCTTGCCGTTTGCACCATACTGCCCAGCTTCCTGTCCCCAGTGTCTCCCTGCTATCTTCACTGTGCTGCCTGACTTCCTGTCCCCGGTGTCCCCCTGCTATCTGCACTGTGCTGCCTGACTTCCTGTCCCCAGTGTCTCCCTAGCCTACAGGCCCCCCATTACTATATTAGCAATACCTAGCTACAAAATGTATTTATAGGTACAAATCAATCCCTCCATTTCAGTTTTTATTCTTATTACTGGTCTGTGGTTGCACTGACCATTAGCTTGCAGAAAGCAGTTTGTTTGCATATCTAAAAGTGTTAATAGTATAGATTTCAGGCGTTAAATTGCACTGAGGGCTTTAAGTAAGCGAGTCATTGGTTTGCGGTTTCGCTATGAAATGCGCACAGTCTCTGCAACACATTTGTTCCACAATCTGATTGTTCCATGGTTTCCCCAACTTGCTATCTGCTCTCTGATTGGTCCATGTCACCCCGCGCTCTATGGCCACCCTGCCTTTGGCCTGCCCCAGTCACTGGTCCCTGGTACTAATTGAGATAAGCCATTTCCTGACTGAAGAGTGAGGTTATTGGACCCAAGCAGGTTTCCTTTCTCCAGAGGGAAGGAGAGCACTAGGGAGGGAGTTTCAACTTGGCAGATGGATGGTGAAAATGCGCGGCATCTTCTTCTCCTGCATTCCCTTCAGTGCTCTTCCTCCTCTGTCTCTGTATGGCTCACAGCCCTTAGGCCCAGTGACTGATGGCAGTGCTTCCAGACCTGGGCCACTCTGTGCAGAGTGACTGAAGCCAGGAGTGGTACTTTATCATCCTTAGCCTTTAGCTGCTTAGCCTTTTGTCCGCATTTGCTCAGTTTTACCCATTTAGCCAGCTTGGAAGAATCTGAGCGAGCTCTCAGGAGCTGACTGCTGACCTCCAGTAGACGCTGGGAAAATGTGACCTTACACAGCACCTTTGCCATTTTATTTTTAACTGCATGTTTTTCCTGAATGTAACCATTTCAGTGATTAAACCAGCATTACTTCTGCCATCATCGTATCTTTTAGTTAACTTGCCTGGGCTTATATCAGGGGTGGGCAGTCTTTTCCGCAAAGGGCCGGTGTGTATGCAGGTTTTTGGGATAACCTGTAGGTCAGCTGTTTAAACCCAGGTGTGAGGACTC
>JAODJU010000041.1:398123-411898 GCA_026776725.1 Gnathonemus echidnorhynchus
CCCACTGCACCTCCGTACGGGGCGCAGCTCCATACCCACTGCACCTCCGTACGGGGCGCAGCTCCATACCCACTGCACCTCCGTACGGGGCGCAGCTCCATACCCACTGCATCTCCGTAAGGGGCGCAACTCCATACCCACTGTATCTCCGTACGGGAAGCACCTCCATATCCATTATACCTCCGTACCTATATACCCACTGTATTTCTGCACAAGCTGTACCTCCATACCCACTGTACCTCTGTATGGCCTGTACCTCCATACTCACTGTACCTCAGTATGGCCTGTACCTCCATACTCGCTGTACCTCAGTATGGCCTGTACCTCCATACTCGCTGTACCTCAGTATGGCCTGTACCTCCATACTCGCTTTACCTCCATATGGCCTGTACAGTACCTCCATACTCTCTTTACCTCTGTATGGCCTGTACCTCCATACTCGCTGTACCTCAGTATGGCCTGTACCTCCGTATTCGCGTTACCTCCATATGGCCTGTACCTCCGTACTCTCTTTACCTCTGTATGGCCTGTACCTCCATACTCACTGTACCTCAGTATGGCCTGTACCTCCGTATTCGCTTTACCTTCATATGTCCCGTACCTCCGTACTCTCTTTACCTCTGTATGGCCTGTACCTCCGTATTCGCTTTACCTCCATATGGCCTGTACCTCCGTACTCTCTTTACTTCTGTATGGCCTGTACCTCCATACCCGCTGTACCTCTGTATGGCCTGTACCTCCACACCTGCTCTACCTCCATACAGGCTGCACCTCCGTACCTGTTGCACCTCTGTACCCATTGTACCTCCCTATGGGCAGGGAAGGTCACTGCACTTCCATATAGGCTGTACCTCCGTACCTGCTGTACCTCTGTGCGGCCTACTCCTCCATACCCTTTGTACCTCTGTATGGGCTGTACCTGCATACAGGCTGCACTTCTTTACTTGCTCCGCCTCCATATGCTGCAGGGTTTTTGCAGACACAAGCCCATGCCCCACTCATCTCTTTAGTCCATCCCTCTGTCAGTAGACCACTTTGTTCTTTAGTTTTCTTTAGTTTGTCTCACTCTCCGCAGTCACTGAAAGATGGTGACGTTTGCATGGTGCCCTGGCTGACGGGTAGGTCCCCTGAAGAATTGTGCCCTGCCCCCTGCTGTGCCACTGTGACCTCAGCTGACCTGGCAGTGCCCCCCGGCGATACCGGCACATGCTTTCATTTAATAAGACATCTGTGGGTACAGGAAGATCAAAAACTGCTCTGTGGGCAAGTATTTTGGGATATGCTTGACACAAACAATTTAAACACTGGTTTTCTTTCACAGATCTTTTATTAAATCCCTGGCTTCGCCTGCAGCTTGGTAAACATTAGTGTGCCTGGAAGCAGAGAGCGGGTGTCAGCCCAGGCGATCGGGCAGCCCCACTCTTCCATATGGGATCGGGGCCTCACTTTTCCCTGGTGACTGCAGGTGACAGCGCTGTGCAGTCATTACAGATACTGTGCCGTATGTTTGCCTTTTAACTTCCTTCCATGCAGCCTCAGCTGGGCCAGCTTGTTTTATGCAGACTGGCTCAGGATGGCAGTGACTGCCCAGTGAGAAAATACCGCACACTGGCCTCAGTGCTGCAGATAAGGCAGAGCTGTTGTGATTATTAGCCTGGGGGTTGTGCTTTAATATGCTCAAACCAGTCTTTGACCAGTCAAAGTTTTTCTATAGTTCTGACCAGTCCCTTCCATGGTCCTGCTCTTCCCATTCGTATTCTTGCAGACAGACATGGAGCCACTTGTCCCATCTATGTTCCTGCAGATGGACCCAGAGTCATGTGTCTCTTCGGTGTTCCTTTGTATCCTCTCCATGTTCCTGCCTGTCCTGTCCATGTTCCTGCCGATGGACATGGTGTCGTGCAATCCATTGGTGTTCCTGAGCGTCCTGTTTATGTTCCTACAGATGGACATGGAGCTGTACATCTTGTTACTGTTTCTGCGCATTCTGTCCGTGTTTCTACAGATGGACATGATGTCGTGCATTCCATTGGTGTTCCTGCGCGTCCTGTTTATGTTCCTGCAGAAGGACATGGAGTGAAGCCAAGTGTCCTTTCTGTGTTGTGGTGCAGAGACTATTCATATTCCTGTCGTTGCTCATGGAGCCGTCTATGTTCCTATGCATCCCATCCGTGTTCCACATGACGTGCTTCCCATCCATGTTCCTCTGGAGGTGTACAGCCACGTCTCATCCTGTAGCTGTTTTCCAGGCCACATGGTCTCTGCCCTCAGGCTCAGACTGACCATGTGACACACTAAACGACATTGTCTGCAGGTCCCCCCTTGGATTTGTAGACTCCCTCCTTTCTCTCCCTGAGCGGCTCTGACGCTCTGTGCTAGGCACTCTCAGGACCTTCTTATTTATCGTCATTAGCTTTATCTCTTTGTATGTACATTGTTGTTTTTCATTTCAGATATGGTCTTTGTGGCTTTCACTGAACAAACTCAGAGAAAGGGCTGCATTATCTCCCACTGCAGCCCTATGAATAGTGGCCTGCCAGTTGTGGTCAGTTAATTGAAAAAACCTGCGCTGACAGGGCCGTGGTTCGGCTTTCGCAGTGTTATTGCGATGTGAAGCGCTGCATTGTTGGCCGGCAGAGATGGAGCCTCGTTCCTGCGGCCGCACAAAGGGCCCAGTAAGGCAGGAGGGGCGGGTGAGAGACGGTGGGGCCGCCGCAGACAGGAGCCTCATGTGGGCCGCAGCCTCTGCGTATGAGTGTGCTGCACCACCCTGCTGCCTTTCACACCCTGGCCTGCACTGCACCACCCTGCTGCCTTTCACACCATGGCCTGCACTGCACCACCCTGCTGCCTTTCACACCCTGGCCTACACTGCACCACCCTGCACCACCCTGCTGCCTTTCACACCCTGGCCTGCGCTGCACCACCCTGCTGCCTTTCACACCCTGGCCTGTGCTGCACCACCCTGCTGCCTTTCACACCCTGGCCTGCGCTGCACCACCCTGCTGCCTTTCACACCCTGGCCTGCCTCACAGCTGCTTCACAGGAATGGCAGCGATTGGCATTTGTTTTATTATCATTTACCTGTATGTGCATTTTGACCAGCAGGGAAAGCTGTTTGCTTGAAGGTGTGTCCCGTTTACGCTGTCAGCTGAACCATTAAATGTCTCTTCTGGCATTTTCATGATGAGATGCTGCTGTCTGTGGGGCACTGGCTTGCCACGCTGCCCTCTGCTCATTGGCTCTGGACCTTAAGGAGTCCCCCTCCCAGCCAGGCACTTGTTATCCATTAGTTATCACAGCTCGGCGATTCTTTTTTGTTTCGTCATGTAGCAGTTAAATCCAGGGCTGGAGGTCTCACTGCATTTAATCCTGCCAGACTAGGTGCGTTAATGATTTAATCACTTAAATATAGCAATTCAGAACAATGAGTATGTGGGTACTAGTGTCTTGTGGGTAAGTGGAGCAGCAGAACTATAATTTGTGTAACCATCCAAACTGGTAAGGGCCTCTAAATGAGTATGTATGGCTATGTGTGCTGCTTGTGGTCTTCCTGGCACTTAATATGTCTTTACTCATAGATTAGATTAGAAAAATTCTATTGATCCCAGGGCAGAATCCTTGTACAAACAGCAACTAGGATCATAAAGCACAGATAAACCTGCATTTAGAGCAGAACAGACAAGGTGCAAACACAAAGTGCAGATAAAATAATGTACAAGTATTAAAATAAAACAACAATTCATTTGTGGTAATGTGCAGTTAAAAAATTGATAACACCAGACATTTACTGTTAAAATGGTGGGATGCTTTCTGATGTGTGGATGAGGGGCGGCACATGGTTAGGGTTAGGGTTAGGGGTTAGGGTAAGGGGCACTGTGTATAACGTTCATAATAACCACACAGGAGAGTAGCTAGACATCCTGGGTCCCTTGTTGGAACTTTAAATCGCTCAGTTGATTTTAACCAAGCAGGGAGGATGTTCACTGTCACCTTAGTTAAGTTCAAATCATCAAAGCTGATGAGATGGAGTCCATCACTGGACCAGGATAGCCAAGTCCGAATCCAGTAAAACACAAGTTCAATTCTAGATGAATCTGAATTCAAAAGACTAAACAAATACCTCTGTTTACCTTAATTTCACGTAATTAATAAATGTTCATTAAAAAAAATTATTTTCAACTACAAAATGATTTATCAAACACAAAGGTAAGAGAAAATTTAAATTTTCTTTTGGAACCATAGAATATGCATAAAACAATACAAGCTTCCATTAAAAGTTATTAATGAAACATACAATGTAGCTAAAGTGTTCACACAGCCATGTAACAGTATGTGTAATATGTAATGACATTAGCTGGTAAACAATCAGTGTTTGAACAGACTTTTAACACACTTAAAAACTTCAGTTGAAAGACATGAATTCTGCACATGCACAATTAGTCCGTCACATTTAAAGGTGCTGTTTCCTTGGCATTTATGTTAAAAGTCCATTGAACACCCTAGCCTTGGGTGGTATTAAGGTAATACAGTATACCAAGGGATTTGGGTATGTTTAATTTTTGGGAATTTACTTAGTGGTGTCAGTCATCTACCAATGTTTCTTCAAAAACACTTGGAGTAAGATTTTCTTATGAATACTGTGTCTGGATTGTCGCAGTACAGCATCCAGAAGCAGTCAACCATCAAACACCGAGATCTTTCTCATAATCGGCTTCCTTTATTTCAGTGAAACCCATAAAATATCTGTACTTTATATTTCTGCTCCCTCCATGTATTTGTCTACCTTAAATTTCCTTGTATGCAGGAGACATATGGGTACCCAGAAAGTTTTTGCAGAGCCACTCGAATGCCTCCCAAGCTTCTGGCTCGGCTGCTGAGAGAGATTGTTTAACACCTTCATCCTGCAAAACGGGCTTGATCTGTGGACCTATAAATATCCCTTCCTTCGGTTTTGCAGGGCTGATGTTTGGGAATTTCTCAACACGGTACTGAAAACCCCATGGGTTTGCTTTACCATGGTCTTTACAAGGTTCTTCATCAAGCCTAGCTTGATATGGAGAGGTGGCAGAAATATTTTATACAGAACAACCAGAGGCAGAAACTGGACACTGCTTGTTCCTCGTTCATAGGTATCTCTTGACTGCCAGACATGCTTGACATAATGTTCCGCAGTAGATCGGCTATCCCACAGGCACAGGAAATGGCAGCATTTGGAGAATCCTCATTTTCATTTCCATCAACATGCTGATGACCCTTAGATCACCACAGATGTTCCACTGGTGTGTTTTATACTGGATTGCTTCATGCAGTATCTTCATATTGTTGTAGGACCCCTTTAGATTAACAGAATGGACAATTGGTACACTTGGTCTGGAATTTGCATTGTACAGTAGTACAGCCTTCAAGCTTCTTTGCGAAGAATCAATGAGGAGACGCCATTCAGATGGAACATGCTCTTGTGACAAGCTGTTGAAGAGTCCATTCATGTCACGACAATAGCACAGTGAACCGTCAACAGTGAAGAACGTTGTCAAGTTATGATTTCATTTTCTATTGTGAGTTGCAGTAACATCCTTTGCAAGAAAATGCTTCTGCTTAAACCTTGAAGCAGGAAGTTCTGCTTTGTCTTAGATTTAGATCACGAATGGATAATTCAGCTCTCCTTGTGTAAAAGTGTCAGGTTCTGAATCTTCATCAGCCATGTAATCAGGATCGGATGATTCTGGATTGTGACCAGCTGCACCTTCACCGTATTCCTCATCACCTTCTACAGAAGCAAGTCTTTCATGTGGTAGTACAGGAACAGGCAATGAATCATCATGAGGAACCAGCCTGCTTGCAGAATTCAGGCTAGGATATACAATTTTGTGCTTAGTTTTAGCTAAGAATCCACTTGTGTTCATGCGGCAAAAGTAGCAATCGTTCAGATGGTCTCGCAGTTCCCTCCACACCATTTGGATTGCAAATGGCATCGTTACCTTTCACTGAGTTAGCCAGTCATGCAGCCCATTGTCAAAATTGGTACAAATGACATGTGGAGTCCAAGATTTATCCTGGTCACCCAGTGGACAGCTGAAGTACAATTTGTATATCTTAAGATCTGTGGTAATTCGGCTTAGTTGTGCTTTTATCATGAATGAACCACACACATAACAGAAACTGTGTGGATGATTAATACAATTTCTAGACATAACTGAAATCAATCACAGTTAATTCTGTCTATAACATAAAATACACAGGCAACTGTAGTACCAAATATCATGCAATGTATAATTAGGTTCACCACAAAAACTAGACATGCTCGAGAAAAAGAACACTACAAAATCCACATAAAATATTCTCTAATGAAAATTACCTGTTGACCTGTGTAATTATTATTGTAGGAAATTGTCTAGCTGGCTGGATGGCTGTCACTGGATTACCATGTAAAACAAATATTTGTCTGGATACTTAATCAGTTATTGCCTCTCGAAAAACTGAGTTTGCTAGTGTTAACCCATGTACCTGTCTTTGTTTCCTTTCCAAATGTCAACAGAAATTGTAAGTAATGCATCAAGCTCGGGTATCAATGCTTTGCAATATTTGCATTCTGCAGTGTGCTTCTTTTTCCTTGATGTCTTGCACAGAATCTCCTTATGGTTTATGTACAGAAACAGGACAACTGCTGACTTGATGAGGGCATGAGTAGGTGTGTGTACAATGTTAGAAAAACATTGAAGATAATTTAAGAAATCAGGGGGCGCTAAAACTGCAAGCAGGCTGCAGACATACGCTATGGATTCAGGAAGATTTCTCGAGTATTTGAGTCTGAATCAAGGTTGAATAAACATACACGTGGGTGCGTTACATGACCTGTTCATGTGTGGACTCAAGTACCACAACTCTGACATGTTGCCTGTCTGAGTGTGCTTGCGAATGGACGTCTTTGCCGCTGCGTGTAGACGTCAGGTGAGCTGAAGTGCTTAAAGCCTGATTAGCTGGCCCTTATTCGTCGCGCCGGTTGTCGTTTATGGTTTTGGTCAGTTTGGCCATATTGGCTTGTAGGTGACATGCATACTCCTGTGTTTATGATACCAACTTCAGTGTAACTCTTCTCTCTGTCATATATTACTAAACGGGCAAGGAGGAACATGCTGGAAAGCTCCGCTAAATTTACAGGGAGACACATGATGCTGCTCCTGAATGTATCCTGTCTGTCATATATGATGATTCTTTAGGATTTATTGCTTTTACGGGAATGCGAGATGTGGGACACGATCAATGACTTAGTGTTTGAAGTGCCCATGAACATTACCAGCTGGTTTTAATTGGATCTGAGCCACACAGATCAATAGATGTTGTAATTGCCTTACATGGTTGGGTGTGGGACTATTATCATTAATATTTAGACATGAAGTGGAAAGAGCCAGCGAAGGTTAAACGCGAATCTGCCGTGTTCCTCCTTTCATCTGCAAAATAAGCAGATCGATGTGGAGGTCAGGGAAATGGGAACTCTCTGAGTCTCACTCCACATTCCTCAGTCACTACTATTGCTGCGTTTAATAGCATGTTTTAACACTGCTATTTAAAGACAGATGACCTTTGACCTCGCACTCACCTGTTCTAGGTAATACACATTAAATGAATTAAATATGTATTTATTATCAGTGACTGAGAGCCCACCTGTAAACAGAATAGGACTCTGTACCCCATCCTGACAGTTTAAACCCCTCTCACTGTCTTGGGCCTCACACCTGCTTTCTGTAACAGTCACTAGGCTCTAGCAAAGGTTTATGGTGGTCTTGGCATCTGGCTGCGTTCCCACTCCTCCCTGTCACATGGGGGCGCTGTGTTATTTGCCCATCAAGGCCCCTGAGGAAGCAAGTAGAGCCGTGGCTCACAGATAGCTAAATGGTGGTGTTGCATCTCTGCGGCTGACGAGCTGAGCTCACAGCCTTCTGCTCATACTCCTAAGCACCTCAGCCACATCTAATCCTGCCTCCTGTCCTGGCATCTCATTCAGAGCCGTGAGAAGGAAGCAGACACGTTAACCTGACCTTTTTCCAGCCATTAGCCTTTTTTGAAGCATTTTCCCAATCCCAGCTTATTTATCTGCTCCAGTTTATTCATGTTGCAGATTCTCTGATACCGTCTGTAGGTTTAAACCCAGGGAAAGGTTACGGTCTGCAGTAGAAATGCGAAAACTGTGGGAGATAAACACGCTGCCTGTCCTCTTGAGTCACCTCTGGGTCTCCACTATAGGTCATTTTCAAAATTACCCTCAAATCTCTTGGCAGACAATTGTTGATAATTCTGTGAATTTATTTGATTGTTCCATGATTTTTATATATATATATATATATATATATATATATATGATGAAGGTCCTGATTGTGACCTATGTAAACCTCTCTGCGAAATAGTCAATGGCTTTATGAATGTCTAATGTGTTCTCCATCATTCTTCTACACTGTACGTTTGTGTTACACATCGTCCATGTTTGCTGTATGTTTGATAAGTTCCGCTTTATTGTTTAGTGTTTTCTTGTTTAGTGTAGTGAAGACACATTTTAGATAACATATTTATGCATTAAACTGTATAGTGAAGATGCTCCATCAGTTTTGCTGACCAGCCTTTACTACAGCTTCTGTAAAGTACCACCCTTTCTCTATTCACACATTCATACACACTGTCTCTCTCCTCCATCACTTTTTCTCCTCTGATTGTGGTTAGGTAGCACTTTACTGAATTGTGGGTGAAGGATAATTGAGCTGGACACATTTGCTGTGCGAGCTGCTTTTGCAGTGAATTGTGATTGGTATTCTTCATTCTTTGGGTTTTGCCAGCCCATGAACTCCACCTCCAAAATCTGAGAGTGCTATAGAAAGCTGTGGAGAGAAGTGGGGTAGAGGCGGAGGCGTGGCTGAGTCTGTAAACACTGAACACCAGTCTTCTGGGTTGAGAACATCACTTTAACAAACTGAAGTGTTTTTACATACTTCATAGCCAAATCAGTATATAAGTGGGGCAGCGTGTGGCTCAGTGGGCTAAGCCTGTGTGCCTGTAATCAGAAGGTCACTGGTTCAAACCCAGCTTCAGCACGTCTGCGGGTCCTTGAGCAAGGCCCTTAATCCCCAGCTCCCTGGGCACCCCAACAGGTGGCTGCCCTTCGCAGACAGCTTACTCTACAAAGACCAGGTTGAGGGAGGCATAAAGACAATTTCCCCATGGGGATCAATAAAGTATCTGTCATTATTATTACTACTATTATTAAAATTGCAGTATAACCCTCCAGATTAAGAACCAATAGCATACATGATGTCATATGTTAAGTATTTGATAACAGTAATTGCTCATATTACCCTAATCTGAAGTAATGCAGTTTCAGTGCCCTGTGTGAGTTATATCTTACCACAGGAGCAAAATGAAGGTAAATGGAGGACACCAAGGCCACAAACATGCCGCCTATCACAGTCTCACTCCCTGAGGATGACGCATGGCTTCTCTCTTGTGTGCAAAGGCCTGCACTCCAGTGGGAACTCTGGCAGGAAGCTCCGGCAGTCGACCTCAGCGCTCATTCACATCTGGGCGAGTAGCCGGTGCTCATGGCAAACACTAGGCACACATGCAGTGTGTGATGCTGGGCATGCCCCCCTGCCTTTTGCATACACAGTGAGTGTGTGCTGCCATACAGTCCATCTCTGGAGGTGTGCTATGGCTGCCCCCTGGCCGGCCTCAGTGCTCTTTCACATCTGGGCGAGTAAGCAGTGCCCACGGCAGAACTCAGCACATAAGCAGTGTGATGCTGAGCATGCCCCCTGTCACATACTTCATACACAGTGAGTGTGTGCTGCCATGCAGTTCATCTCTGGGTTTGTGCTATGGCTGCCCCTTGGCTGGCCTCAGTGCTCATTCACATCCGGGCTGGTAGCCAGTACCCATGGGAGAAACTCGGTACACATGCAGTGCGTGATGATGCACGCAGCCCCCTCCCTGTTACTTACACTGTGTGTGTGCTGCTGTGCAGTGCGTCTCGTGACATGTATTGTGACTGCCCCCCAGCTGGCCCCCGTGCTTGTTCACATTGGGCAAGTAGCCAGTGCCCACGGCAGAAACTCAGCACACATGCAGTTTGGGATGCTGCGCATTGCCCCCTGACTGTTACATACACAGTGAGTGTGTGCAGCCACGCAGTGCATCTCTGGGAGTGTGCAGTGGCTGCCCCCCGGCTGGCCTCAGTGCTCATTCACATCTGGGCGGGTAGCCAGTGCCCACGGCAGAAACTTGGCGCACATGCAGTGCGTGATGTTGCATGCGGCTCCATGCCTGTTTCATACACAGTGAGTGTGTGCTGCCATGCAGGGAGTCTCTGGGCGTGTGCTGTGGCTGCCCCACAGCCGCCCAGCATGTTAGCTGATTGCTGTGTGAAAGGTCCAGGCCGTCACAGGCAGCCCATCCAGTGGGTTTCCTTAGGCTCAGGTTCTCCCTCTTGCCCTATGCTATTTGGTGAGTCTGCTTAACCTCTCCCCCCCACCCCACCCCAAGTCCTAAGCTAACTATAGCAGGTAAGTGACAGGGTGGACCATGTTTGTGTTTACTTACACTAGTATGTCAGTGCCAGGGGCCAGGAGGTGGGGGTTTTAGGGAAGGTGTCTGTGTATGTATATGTGGCTATGGGTTTGTGTCTGTGTGTGTGTCTGTGTGTGTGTGTGTGTGTGTGTGTGTGCGTGTGTGTGTGTGTGTGTGTGTCTCTGTGTGTACATATCTGTGTGTGTGTGTGTCTCTCTGTCTCCTTGTGTATGTGTCTATCTGTCTGAGTGTGTCTGTGTGTCAGTCACGTTGCAGTCTGTGTCCTTGCACAGGCACCCAGGATCTCGCATGGCTGTGCAGAGTCAGGCCTCTATGACCCTAACCTGTATGTGCATAGATTCCCTGGATGACTTAGGCATCCCTACACCACAAGTGCGCGCTCTGCCTGCAGGACAGGCGTAATAATAATAAATACAAGCTGTGCTATTCGAGGCACTTGTGGCTTAGGGCCAAACAGGTCATTTTCCCTCAGCATATTTCGAGCCTGGCTGAGACAGGTTGGGCTCGGCCGGCAGCCATGCTGTCTGCACTCCCTGGCATGACACGCATACCACGGGCACCGTTTTCTTCCTGGCGACAGACAGCGAGAGGATCTGATTGGCAGGTGGCCAGAGCGTGCTCACAAAGGCCTCTTTGACAGCAGGGTCAGCTGGTTAGCCAAGTACCAGAATCAACCTCTTAGGCAGTCCTGCTAAGCTGCTGCTCTAAGCACTGCGGAGAGGGGCTTCTTGCTGCCCGGAGTGTACAGATACTGTGGGCCCTTCTATTCGCATGCATGCTGGATATTAGCTGTCCACTCCTTAGCAAACACTGGTTTCCACAGTAATTTTTAGAGGCTTGAGAGAAGCGACCTGTCAGCATGTGTTAATGCCGCCTGTGTCTCTAGGAATCACTGCTGCTTTGCCTGCCTTGTCTCTTAGCAGCCTTTGAGGTTTTTCTACGCTAATTTTTAAATATCGTATTATTTCATAACACATAGGTAATCCGTTGAAGTAAAGCAGACTTTTTGATTGCTTACTTAGTTTTCCTCACTGAGCAGTGCTTTGCGGAGGCGTTTGCGATTGACGTGCATGCCTGTGTGTGGCGATTGACGTGCATGCGTGTGTGTGTGGCGATTCACGTGCATGCATGCGTGTGTGTGTGTGTGTGTGTGTGTGTACCGATTCACGTGCATGCGTGTGTGTGGCGATTCACAGTTATGCGTGTGTGTGTGTACCGATTCACGTGCATGCGTGTGGGTGTGTCGTGATTCATGTGCATGCGTGTGTGTGTGTGTGTGTGTGTGTGACGATTCACGTGCATGCATGCGTGTGGGTGTGTCGTGATTCGCGTGCATGCTTGTGTGTGTCGTGATTCACGTGCATGCGTGTGTGTCGCTGGCCCTGGTGTCGCAGCACCTTGCGCCACGGAGGCGACATTGTCAGGGAAAACCGTGCTGCTGGCAGTCGCGATGATGCTGTTAGACCCTAATGTTTTTCACAGGGAGACTCAAGATTAAGTAAATGTTTCATTCTTTTATCCGCCAAGCTGTGGCTTTGTGAGTGTTAGGGTCTTTCTTTCTGCTTTCCTCAGGACTCTACCTGTCTGCCTCATCTACAGCAATAGTTTGTAGATGGTACACTTAACAAACGGCCACAGATGTAGTTTGTAGTTAAAATCACGTGTATCTTAACACTGAGGTTGTCAGGTGAATCAGCAGGACAAGGCATCCGTCTAGCATGTAGAAGAGCTCATTATCTCCAAAATCTCAGCCTTGGCTTGCTAATTATTGCTCTTTGGGTCAGAGACACCATTGCTGGCTTGGGAACACCGTCAGCGGCAGGCAGAAGCATTTTGCATATGTGTGATATTTAAGGGCACATTGTTTACTGCTGCTGGTTGGCCGTTTGGGGACCCAGAGTCTGTTTTCCTGTTTGATCAGAGAGCCACACGTCTGTTAGGCGGCAAAGGCATGGAGGCAGGGAGTTGAGGTCATAAAGCGGCTGGGTGCCTGTCATCGAGACAGTGATTGGAAAACGAGCCTGTCGCCTGATGGGGAGGTGGAACAGGCATGCCGTTCTGGACCAATCAGAGGCTGCCTTCCTGACTGGGTGTAATTGAAAGTGCATGTGTGCTCCACCCCTGTGCATTAGTGAAGGGCTGGGACTGTCAGGCAGGGTGGGCCACACGGAGACTATGGTGGAACACCATGCTGTTTCCAAAAGCATTCTTCCAGGAGTGAGGACACTTTTATTGATGAGCTGCTGGTGAGGACCTGATGATCTGCACCCATAGCCTTGTCTTAAAGTGTATAAAGTCACAGACTCAGTGGCAATGGCTTACACATGAAGGGTATCTGAGGTACGCTGTTTGCTGCCTTCTCTGCTGCATTGGCATTATCGCTTGGGTGTCTGCATCCTCTCATTCAGGCTTATTTTCCCGCCCTTCAAGGCTCTGCAGTCGTCTGTAGTGCTGATGGATGCCAAGTGGGGATGCCGGGGTTTGGGGCTGACATGTCCCTCCCAATTCAGCTACACATACATTTGCTCCAACATTTTACCATTGCTTTGCATGTGTGTTCATGCTCAAAGATGGTATCTGATTGTGCGCTTGTTGTTTTTCTTTTTCGTGTTTTATAGGCACACCCATGTCCCTGCCTCTAGAACTTGTTTCTGTAGCTATCATGTACAGTCTAGTCAAAACCAGCATCGTATTACGCTCCAGAGGGTGTGAATGCCACTGTAGTGTAGTGTTTCTAAACACTAGGCAGTAATTATGGAATCAGACCTTATTCATTTGAGGAAATTAAAATTGAAAAAGTAGGATTTTATTTCTCTAGCTACATGGCCTGCGTGGCACAGAGACAGACGGGCGCTCCAGGTGATTCTGGGTGGGGGCAGAAGGGGTATTATCACCAGTTAATTTGTGCGGCTGTCAGTGCAGTTAGTCTCAGCCCCCCCAGCACTCCACTGACATAGATTTTCCGGTGTCTTTTCCAGCCTGCCCCCCAGGGGTTGGGGCGGTTTATTAGTCAGACACAGCACAGAGTCTATCGACTGCAGCCCCCAGGGACACTAACCAAATGGAGAAGGAGCAACAAGTCGATAAGGGTGATACTGCTACGGCCTTCTCCCGTCGATGGTGGGGTAGGAAGCCCGAGCTGCTTCGGTGCTGAGTGTCCCGCTCAGGGTCCGCTTGGGGGGGGGGGGGGGGGGGGGGGGGTG
>JAODJU010000041.1:436375-450305 GCA_026776725.1 Gnathonemus echidnorhynchus
GATCAGAACTCGAACTTTTTAGGATTCGATCCGGAGTCCGGAACGGATTAAGTTTGAGAACCGAGGTACCACTGTATTATGTAAAATGCCGGTACATAATAACCATAGTGCCAGCTCTAATCTTCGTTTTAGCAGTGATTATTTTAACATACCGGGATCTTAGAAAGCAAATTAATCAAAATGATTTACGTCAATGTGATGACAAAGACAGGCTATGCTACACCAAGAGGCTAAGTGGCACATGTCCATGGCTAACCTCGCATTACCGGGTGAGTCTGTCAAACCTGAATGTCTTTTAAGGGTTTTAATCCACTACAGCAGGTAGGCCTACCATACTTTTTGTACTTTCAAAAAAAACCCCAAAAGTACAGTACTTCAAGGTGTTAGTTTTCCACTGCTGTACAACAGTACAAACTGGTACCGGTGCTGAATGACATCAAGGTGTAAGGTGGGTTATTTTGTACTGAATGTGAAAAAATGGCTGTAGTATGTTATAGGGCTGGACAACATGTGATATTAATACCAACATTGCATGTTATGCACATGCAGTTCTTACATCGCTAGTCAGCTAGATTAAGATCAGGCTGTTTCATACATTTACACTGTACAGACATTATAAGGGCAAGGGGGTTTAAGTTTCACTTTTTACTGTCATAGGAAAAAAACACTTCGCAAGCTTTGCAATTTTAATGATTTTTCCCTTTCTGGATTATCTAGTATACATTAAAAAAATCAGTTTAAAGTTTACCTCCGCTTTTGCATGAGCGCTACATGTCTCTTCTCTGAGACTCGTAATCATAATCATTTTCATCCTTGCTGTTTAAATCAGTCCTAGACGGGTTTAGGCCTATTTTGAGCTCCTTTGTTGCTTTACAAATATCCTAGTATTTATTACAACAAAATCACATCAAGATATTTGAAGATATTCCAATATCATGCAGCCATCGTATATCAAGCAAAATGCTTTTTTATTTTTTGTCATGCCATCCTGGCCCCGGTTTCCCGATAACAGTGACTCTTTGTGTCTTAGGACTCTAAAGATATATCTTAGGACAGGTATTTGTTTTTCTGCACATGTTTCCTTAACAGTCTCTTAAGGGAGAGCTTCTTAAGAGTGACCTTAAAAGGTGCCACCTGATTGGTTGACATCGATGGTTCAAGAATTGATTATTCTCCCCATGCATCAATCGCTTGACTGCCACATGAGAGAAAGTGGTGTTCTTTATAACTATAATACTGCATAAATACTTTACAATATTTTTTTTTAAAAATATTGCATTAATCAGAACTGGGAACTTTACAGAAGTGTGTACATTCCAGGGGCGTCGGAAAGAGGGGGAACGCGTCCGCCTCAATATTGGCAGAACCCCCATTCCTTCCCAATGAATAAATTAATACAGTAATCAACACGGTGTTCCTTATCTTTCATTATGAATCCGCGTATTACTGAGGCCAATTCAGGGCACATTCAGAGCGCAAGGCAAAAGCTAACGAAGACTGTAGTCATTTATCAGACAAAATCATTTCATCATATTGTCATTTTTTAGTTAAGTGATGTTTGGTCATGAAACTGTACCCTTAACAATGTTAGTCTCATTTTAAATTAGCAGTATGAGCCAACAACAGTGATAAGAGGCAGCGAAGAGAGGTTCAGACCAACCTTACGAAAGAATATCTTACGGAAGATAAATTTAACTAAGAACGATTCGGGAAACACGTTGGAGCGTTAAGAGACCAATTAAGGTAGAACTTACAAATGACTTTGGGTTAAGAAGGTTTCAGGAAACCGAGTCCTGATCTTGTATTTGTTCTTCCAACCAGATCGCAGTTAAAACTTGGATCTATTCTTTTGTCCACGCATCCATTAGTATTATTTTTTACTTCCTTAATTGTAGTTTTCTGAGTTAGTAAAACAGCAGTTGTGTTCTGTTTCAGAAGCAAACTATTCGCATAACCAATCAAAAGAAAGTGTTTGCAAGTCCCACCCCAAAGTATGACAGTACCAAAAAGGTACTGGAACTTTTGATACTGGTACTCTACCTTAAGTCAGTGGAAAAAGGAAAGTACCAAAAGTAACGTACACTCTAAATGCAGTATGAGGGGACTGTAACACTTAAGATGAAGATGTTTCTCAGCATAAAACTTTACGTTTATTAAATGTTTACATCTTAGATAGCAACTTAAAGTTGGTCAAAATAAAAAATAAAGAACACTGTGTCAACTTAGTTATATATGTATTTTGAACAGATATTTTTGCCACCCCTTAACATCTGAGAAATCCTAAGTTACTGCAACTTCTGGAGGTGAGTTTCATCTGCGCAGAAGCTTCGGGCGCTTTTCTACCACACTAGGTACCGTACTTTTGATACGCTACTTTCCATACTTTCCCTTCTCCATTGACTTATATCTTCCATACAGAATTTAAAGTAAGAAAAGGCAATGTAAGAACTATTAAGTGTAGCAAATCATCCATCCCGATAATATTGTAGCGCCAGGAAAATGTGCTGAGCATGCTGGGACATTGTACATACCACTTGTTTGATAATGTTAATATCTGTTGTATTTCCCAGTTGTCGTGTGTGTGTTTGCCCATGTCTTACGTAAACTCTGTCCAATCCTCGCATGTCTTTAGCATTGTATAAATTACCCACCGTGTGTGTACTGTACTGTCCAGCGTCAGACCTCCCCGTGTTCTGCTTTGCGATGATGACAGACGACTGCATTTTCATTTACTTTTAATATGAAGTGCTAATTAACTCATTTACAGCTGTACGCTCGTGTAATTAAACAAATGTAAATGTAATATGCATAAACGTAGGAACACACACTCAGACTTGCAATTATATGAACACTCATGCACGCAGATACATATGAAGACATGCAGGCTCATGTGAATGTGCACTTAAAAAGAAATTTATAATTATTAACACTGGTGACACTGGATATGGCACGGAATATGTATAAAAATTATATACAGTCTTACGCCGAGGTACGTCTGTTTGTGTCACGTCCAATTGCATTTACATCCATGGTCACAGTAATTACTATACACTGATGGAGAGAAGCCTGAAAGTGAACACAGGAGGACATCAGAGGGAGTTGTTTAGTGTCTCAGGCATAGGAGAATGAGCTGCCAGCGGTTCAGGGATGGGCAGTATTTCTGGTACATATATTTAAAATACGTATTTTAAATACAAAATTGTATTTTGTAAATGATTATGTAATTTGTATCAAAATACATTTTGGCATCTTTCTACCCATCTCTGCGTACAATGACCCACTGTCCATATTTAACATGTAATACGGTAAGCAGTGCATACAGTAATGTATGAGTTATGGACATCTACTACCCTGAGATACGGCCACATTGACCTGCATTCAGCGGTCCCAGTTCCCAATGTGAATGCAAGTCAACACACAGCTGTATATATGCTGTATATATATCCCAAGAGATTTATTTTTAGACTATGTAAGTGAAAGATAGCGGCACTTTAAGGGTTTATTGACGAGAGATCCTCAGGATCTGTGAAGGACAGCACTCTGAAGAGAATAAGAATGGTTTTCATTTTCCTCCATGTATTATGTTTCACTGGAACTTCGAATGAATCATAAGCATCATTGGCAGTGAAGTGTGTGGTTTTGTGTTGGCGAAACATTCACTGACAGACAACAGAAAGTGGAGGTTGTACTGGAAGAGGAAACAGAGGCCATTTTAGCCGGATAAAATAAATTCTGGGGTCAGTCACAAAGTGGGATGTAATTTTTCTGATTGCTCGCTTATTCTTGATTAACGGATAAATGGTGAACTTATGGAGGTGAGTGACCTTAAAAAGCATCATTTTGCTTTAATGGTTCTAGTAAAGCCTTGAATCGTCTTTAGCTGCCTGTGACACGAAGCCTCGCTGTTCACCAGCTTGAATAGGGGGCTCAGGCTCCCGCACGCATATGACGGGGGGCAGCAGCAGGCCATCTGTGAGCCGGGGGGGGGGGTGAGGACTACAAACCCATGGTAGAAGTGCTGCAGTACTGAGAGGGACTCGTGAGCTGAGCTTTTTCTGCTCCTTTTAACAGTAATAACAGGTACGGAGGGGGGCGGGGGGGCAGCAGCCAGGACCAGCTGCTCAGGATGGGAGAAGCTGGGCTGCATGAAAACACATGCAGACTCAGCAGCAGTCGCCAGGTTGACCATGTCCGCAGCCTGATAGAGCATCGAACAAATGCCACAGTGTGTCGCAACAGAAGGATCATACCGGGAAGAGGCTTCTTTTAATAGAAAAGTCTGACACGAAATACTGCAGAAGAAACAAACCGTGGCATTTTTTCAGAACATTTCCTGCCCATTCTGACACGGGGATTTGATAAATGTACATTTCGGGGGAGTTTGCTCAGCCTTATGGCTGGAGAAGATCTGACACATTTTGGCATCAGTGGGCATCAGCTAAATGATGGTGGCGCTGGGAACCGCTGACCTAGACTGTTTTCAGAAAAGGACTCGTAGTTTGCATTATGAACAAATGAAGGAAGTACCTGATTGGACACAGCGCTCTGATTCATCTGCATTTCAAAGTCGCGTCTGGCCCATCATACCAAATGCAGGCAGACATGAAGGATCTGATTCTCCAGAGCCACCTACTGAAAGTACAGCGGCTCTGTTTTGTAGCTGTGCTCTGGAGATGGTGATCCCATCTAGTCATTCTATATCTGTGGTCTTCTGTAGGTGAGGGGAGAGTTGGGAGCAGGTTTGCAGTCTCAGAATCGGTGCAGATTAAACCGTCCCGGAGACACACACAGGGATACGTGCATAGCTAACCCTCTGGAAGCATCTTTTCAAACAAAGCCACATGCCCTGGTCGCCACCCACTGCAGACCATAATAACCCATTCTTGGGGGTGTTCCGGGTACGGGGGTATGATCATTGGTATGTCAGACAGTAGTCTAGCTGTGCTGAACGGGCACTCACAGCACAAAATGTGGAAGTCATTCTGCCATTGGCCCAAAATCACCTCAACCCTCAAAAAAGTGAAAATCAGCCAGAAAAAAATGAGAGAAATAGAGTGAGAGCAGCTGGGAGGGTGAGGAAGTGACTGCTGAGGCTGGATGTGTTTGTCACCTGGATCGATAGCATTCTCCAGAATATGCAGAGTAGACGGAGCCACCATTGTAATAAGGCAGATGGGACTGGGTTTGTTCTGGACGGACACTGATATGTTTGTGTGGCAGAGTGTCGCTCACCTGCACAGGCCGGCAGGAGGGTTTGGGTTCGACGCGAGGCTTTGACTCAGTCTGTCATCACACGGTACTGAAACGGTCTCCAAAGGCCTGTGCAGTACTGTTTTTGCTGATGCTCCCTTAGGAAAAGCACAAACGAGCAAAGTGTCAGTCCATACGTCCCATCCCACACTGCAGGGACAGTCTGAGCTTGAGGCAGTAATACCAGTGTCATAATGGGCGCTATTTAACCCTATTGACCTCAGTGATCTGATGACCTACACACACACACACACACACACACACACAAACGTCATCTTACACAACCCAGCTGCTTGGCACATTCCTGCGTGTGCAATGTCACCTGTCAAGTGAAGGAACCAGGCAACACATTCAAACAGCAGCACTTCTGAGACTTGAACCGGCCAAGTGGTTAAGGTCTAGTCTCCGGTAACTAATGGCTCGCATGCAACACTGTAAAGTAAACAGTACAGAATTTGTCAAAAATTAGGTGTAACTCAAGATCTCGCTGAGATTCTATTAAATCTGTAATCTTGGGTCTGGTTTTCACAGTTTACCACAGGACAGTCATTTGTTCAGTGGCTGAGTTCAACCAATTTTGTTTGAGTTTATATGTGACTCAGATTGGGAGAGACGGCTCACAGGGATCAGCGGACGTGAGGCGCTGGGGTAACAAGCAGCGGGCTCATCCATCCTGAAAGGAGGCGCCGGCTGGATTTATGCAAAGCGGTGCACCTGAACCCGAGGAGCCCACCTGATCACCTGGCACACAGCTCTGGTCCAGAAGCCAGAGCAGAGGCACCCTTATGAAACAGGGGGCAGACTGGGGGCTCAGGGGGAAATCACTGCCATTGTTTAGCATACCCTGAATAGTCCTCTGCACCCTTTCAGGAGTTTGTGGAACTGCCACAGCTACGAACACAATTCTTCTAGCTCTCTTTTCTTTCCTTCCTTCCTTCCCTCCCTGCCTCCCTCCCTCCTTCTTTCCTTCCCTCCTTCCCTCTTGCTTCCCCTGCCCGCTTTCTGAGTGGGACCCTGTTCTAACACAGCTGAGAGGACACGTCACGCCGCGGCCTTTTTGGCTTGTTAATGAAGCGGCCCTAACCCTTTTAAGAGTGCCGCTGCCGTCCATCTTCACTTTAAATTAACTTCTGAGAGCAGAGATTGACAGAAACACAGCAGCCGCTGCCTGGCTGACTGGCGTTTCTGTCAAGCTGCATCCGGAAGCTTCCGCTCAGTTTCTCCACTCAGCGCTCTCCTGAACGCGCCGTTTTAATGGTACAGTAACGACTGCCAGCTCGTCACATTCTGAAAGACAAGCCAAGAAAGTCAGGCAGAGATTTATTCATAAAACATTAACATCATCTTTAATTTAATACACACACACACACACACACACATATATATATATAAACTTAATTGTAAAGTTGTTAAAATGAGAATGTGCTTCCTGGGTAACAGTTTGCGTGATCCTCTGTGTTACAGTGCAGAAGCTTTGGGGAATTTTGATGTTTCTCCTTCATTTGTTCTTACTGCATAAAAAACAGTCAGATTTAAGCCCAGAAAAACTGAATGGTCACACACTATAGTTTGCACATATAATCACCAACCTAAAGGGCTTAAGTGAGACTGTAGCCTATTTGGTGACACTTGACATCTTTATAATTAACTTGGAAGGTCTAATCTCTCCCTTCAAATATCCTTTACATATATATTCCATTTAATATGCTTATAAGCATCATGTATAATTCAAATATGCTAATGAGACACAGTTAGAAAACAGACTTCTTGACACAGGTTTCTGATTATTAGGGTTCAGTTACACTTGACGGGTAATAAGAAGGCAGCCCTTGTCCGCTAGCAGGAGGCCTTATGGGATTTTCATTCCTGAGGTCTGTCACTACAAATTGGTTTGTTTCTCTATGGCGAAATGTCCTTCTGTGGGGCCAAATAGAGCAACCCGCCATTAGGGGGGCCAGCTCCTGTTAGCTAGCTGGCGCTCGAAAGGCGACTTTTCGTGGCTGAAGGACAGGGCTCGTTTTATTTCGGAGGTAAACGGCACCGCAGGTGAATCGCAGAGCAGTTTAACGGTAACCCTGATTGGCATTAAGAGGACCTGAAAGGAATCCATGTAGCCTGTTACATATGGAGATGGCGCCATCGATATAGCACCATATGATTATGTAAATGAAATCGGCAGAGATCAGTATTCTAGATACCCAATAACAGCCAAAACAGAACTGAAACAAAATGCTTTTAAATGGACCATTTATCAGAGCCACCAGTACTTGTTCTGTGCAATATGAAGCTTGGTACTCATGGTCACTTTGTTGGGCTCCAGTTTGGTCCATAGTGCCGAAGCCACAAGCAGCAGCTCCCTGCCTGCCCATCAGCATCACCCGTGTTGTAGTGAAACAGAGATGCTTCATCTGGGATTCATACCTTCACACCACCGCAGTCATAGAAGAGCTCTGTGGCCTGCTGCTCATAAATTATGTAGTTAATTTACAATCTAATCAATTAATCATTTTGCACAGACATTACTTTCACCTGGCTTTATAGATTGGACCAATTTCAGCAGTTAATTTTTCCCAGGAAAGTTTTGGTCATAAAAGTTAAGATCAAAATAACGAGGCCCCTGTCCGGCCACTGGCGATGCAGTGTCCTGCCCCTCGGACTCGGCTTCTGCCGCTTCACTGCTAAGCAGCTGCCCACGGCACTCAGCCTGCCTATAAGAATATTGATTTTGTGACGCTCACATCCATGCTGCTGAAGAAAGCTTACAGACCTTTACTGTGCTAGTTAATAAACCATAATATGCAGAGGCCTGCGGATTGGTTGGCTTCTGCAGTGCTTTGCACGCCTGCCTGACATCACACATGCCTCTTCACAAAGCATCTAAGCATTAGTGAATCTCTGCACACATCTTTCTGCTTGTATCAGTTTTGCCCACCCATCGGGGTTTATCGAATTTGCTATTGTTGATCTGCCAAATACCCCACCCCCACATCCCCAGCAACACCTTGCCCCCGGCTGCCTCCAGACAGCCCTCAGGTCCTCCACTTCCCGCTCTCCTCTCGCCTCCTCTTTCTCTTTCTCTGTCTCCCTCTCTCTGATCCCTCTCTTCCTTGACCCCCTTCCTTGCAGTGTTTCAGACACATTTCTGGTGACTTATTGGGCACTGGGGACTGATGCACTGAGCCAGGGCTGTAGACCCTGAAAGGGGCCAATTAAATATAATCACCACATTGCTGTGGTATTTAGCCAGAGCTGATGTCTCCACCAGGACTTCCTGTGCTTTGCCTGTGTCCCGTTTGCTCTGGACTGTGACCCGTGTGTTGCGACAGTTATCAGCTCCTCTGATGATGACGTCTCAGGTGCATTTTAAGCATCCTGCACCAGCTCTTATTGGGGGGTGGGGGGCAGGGTTAGGCTGATCACTTAATTCTGTGTATAATACACCTTTTCTGCATCAATTATGTAACCAATGATCTTAAAACCCCTATGGAAGCGTCTTCAGTAGCAGTGCAACTGCATTTTCCTACAGCACTATTTGGTTGTTTGGTGAAACAGGCAGACAGCCACCATTGTGGATTGGTCATATTAATCATGTTATCGTCACAGAGGGGCTCCCCAGGAAGGTCGCACTTGTGGCATGCAGTAAAGCAGAATTAACAGCTGGATCTGCTGCATGTTTTACTCTCTGGCTTCGGTCACAGCGAAGGAAACTGACAGCACCTCTTTCCTAACATCTGTTGATTCTGTGCTCTGTGCTCTGGCTTTGTGTGCATGTACATGTAGGTGCACATGCAGCAGACCAATCACGGGGGGGTATCAGGGACAATAAAAATGACCAGGGTGCGCCACACCCCCCGCACCTTGAAACGTTTGAAAAACATTACGAATGAGTGAAACACTGTCTTTATTCCGTGTTATTAAAGCACGTGGATTGTCACCGTTATTTACCAAATATAGTCTGACAAAGAAGAAGTGGGAATTTTTAGTGATTGAAGATCAAAGTGTAAAAATCTCCTCCTCCAAGCCCTCCTTCTCCATTAGGGCCCCTTAAGAACAGAGGAAAACATCAATTTCTCACACATCAAGGGGGGCTTCATAATCAATTGAAAAGGACACTGGCATAGGGATGCAAATCTCATCTTTGTCTTATTAAAGCTTTTAGAAGATACATGTCGGGATTTAATATTATTAAATAAAAGAGGTCGGTTTTTTTTAATCTAAAGATGCAGAGGCGTTAGTAATGGGCTAAATCAAAGCAAAGGGACTCGCTTAATTACTAGTGGAGTTTTCTTATCCTTATAAATATTGATAAAATATACCCTATCTGATCTGTACACTCAGAATGTATTTTGGTGGTTGTTAATTAACATGGACTCCATGGTACGCTTATCAGAGGAAGGGAATGTGACAGCGCACTGCTTCCCCACCAAAACCTCTCCAGGAAGGATGCAGAGATGTGAACGGCCAGGCGTCTGGGGCTGGAGGAAGCAGCCACAGCAGCCCTGCCTCCGCTCCTCTGCCTGTGCATCTGAAAGCAGCGTAAGCTGTGTTAGTGCTGCTCGAGGCACGTCTGCGAGGCGAACGGGGAGACCGCACAGGGTCCAGGCTGTGCTTTAATGACGCCATTTAATCACATCAAAAGTGGAGAAAACACTGCAAGCTTTGCAGGCAGAAGCAGTGACCTGCAGACAAGAAGGGCCAGGCTGGAACAAGAACAGCATCTGTACATGCATATCTCTGTACATGCATATCAACTGTTGTGGACCACAGACAATTGTCCACTGAACGAAAGTTTTAACAGAAGGACATCATTTCATGATTTCATGTGTCACTGAAATAACTGGAAAAGCTCCTTCTTCAGAAAGTCCAAAAGCCTCCAGCAGTAAGTTTAGGCAGGAGAGCAGGAGAGTCTACCCTCGGTGTCAGAGTCATTGATTTGTTCTCCTTGAAGCCATCATGATTATTCTGGGTTTGTTTGTTGCCAATTTTTTTTTTCCTGCATTATTTCCTAATTAGAGGCTTAGAAGAGACTATTCCAGGAACCACTGTGTGACCCAGGTCCAAACTAGCCCAGCCCTGGTCCTAAACATAAAGCTCATATTTTTAATCACACCTCCGTCTTAAGATACATGATGATGTAACTCACAGCAGTAATTAAATATGCTCTGTCTGTCATCCAGTGCATAAATACATGAATAAATAATAAACATTTTTTGCTCTTGGCAGCACCAAAAATGCCGGAGCGTGTGAATGATGCCTCACCTATATCAGCAGGCAGGCCATGACCCCCCAGTGCGTGGGTGACGTCCTCCACCCGCCAAAGGCACGAGCCTGACCACACCTACCCGGGGGCAATCAACAGCACAGTGCCCCCTCCCATTTCAGAGCTGAGCCCTGGAAGGGGTCCCCAGTTACCATACTAGTGCTCAGGGATCCTTGCTGCCTTGCTGCTTCAGTGGTGCCCCCCCCCCAAATAGCCACACAAGCTGCCAGCCTCATTTTCAGAAGGCAAATGTCCCCACGCATTAGCATCAGAGGCCAGGCCATCAAAATGAAGGTAGAACATTGCTCAATACTGGAGCATTTAACACATTGCTGTGGTCTCAGTCACCCCAGCAGATAATATCAGAGAATAATTGCGCTTAACAAAGACACAACGATGACCACAGAGAAAGAGGAACACGTGCAGGCTAAGAATGGCCACATGTTGCTAACGAGGCCTTGGACTGTTGGGTGCAGCCAGAGAGCCCTTTCAGAGCCCCAAAGCCGCTCCAGCCTCGTGACTCCACTGCTCTGCAGGTCTTTCTCAGGCAGCCCCCACCTCTGTGTGCAGCTTCCTGTGTCCTAGGTAGGAGGAAGCCCCCCCCCCTGGCAGGACAAAAGCATGATATACAGGCTAGAACACAAAATGATGATAGAAAGGCTCTCCGTCAATAACGCTAATTGGGGTCAGAACAATAAACGGCTGTTTCCACTCGTGTTGGCGAAGGTTCTTTTGGGGCTGTGATTTTTTTTCCCTAAACAAAGATGACAGATTAAGGCAATGGCCAATGCTTTTGTTTGGCTGGGCCGTTTGTTTACCAGACCCGCCCCCACCCGCTTTTGGACAGATTCAAGACTCAAGAAGTTTATTTGTCACATGCAGAGTTATACGTGTACAACATGAAATGATATGTAGCCCTGAATCACTCCTGAGACTGCGTAGATTTAAATAAAATAAATAAAAACAGATTTGAGAGACTGAACTAAAACTAGAAATTAAATCTAACAACTACATAGCAAATAAGTAATATGAACTACTCAAGTAATTAGGAATTAAAGTGGCATTGTGCTTGTCCAGTGTGGGTACCAGTGAGAGTGAGGCATGTCTTGGTTGGGGAGCTTCATGACCTGAGGATAAAAGCTCCTTCTGGCCTGGAATAACACGCCAACCCCCCGTGGACAGGACCCCCCGACTGCCCAGCAGTCACCTGGCCGTGTGCCTGAGGGTCCCGAATGTGCCCTGAGCTTCATTCCACAAAGGAGGGGTGTGACTGGACAGACAGAAGAAGAGCGCTTTCAGGAGAGAGAGCAGCCCCACAACCCTGCCCACAACAGACAACTACATGCAGGTGCTTGGCCAGAGTTGACCTTGATTAAGAATTATCTTCTCCAGCTGTGAAAAAGGCAGGTATTTGTGGTGGCAAACAGGCACAGCTGTTTACCGCTCTTGTTATTGCCTTTGCCCGTTGCGTGGTGTTTCAAATGAAGGTGACGGGGTGCTTGGAAATATGCCAAATCTCCGGCGTCTGACTTGTGAGCACATAGCATGTTACCTTCAGGCTCACACAGAGAAATGCTCTCACACTTACCTGGATCGGAGGTGTCTTCTAATGAGCAAATGATTAAGATGGATCTAGTGCATTACCTCATCGAGTCTTCTGATGTCAGTGCCACTCAAACGATTGGTGGAAGATCACAAGCTCAGCCTAAAGCACCAATCCCCAAAGAGACTGCTGCCTGCTCGGACAAATCGTTTTCTTGAACGTTACAATCCTTCTGCTGAGGCTTTTTCCATAGCTTCGTGTCTACAAATCAATGCCTGGCCATTTGCTTCTTCCATGACTCTGCACAGTGCACAGTACTAGCAGCTAAGATCTGTAAGCCCTGGGGTTTGGGGAAGAGGGAAAGCTTCATCTTGCAAAATCACAACATTGAACAATCAGATAAGGCTGAAATCAAATATAAATAATGACATTACAGCACATAATTGTGGTTAACCATGATGCTATTCATAAAATATAATTCATCTGGACTCATTTAGAAAGAATGCTAAAATGGTTAGCAGAGCCTCCTTCTGCGCTGGGAAATGTAAAACCAGCTAAATGGTGAAGGTTAAATGCCCAGTTCTACTTGTAAAGTGAGAAACCTTTATATTGTTTTATTCATCCAGCTCAGAGGGCATTTGGCATAAATCATGCAGTAGCAACTATTAAACAACCTTTAAAATGCACATATTGTTGCCACGAGAGGGACGGGGCGGGCCATTAACCGTCCCCATAATGTTTTAATTAAGAACAGAAACGTTTCAGAGACTCTAAGACAGGCAGGCAGCCTGAAAACAGGAGCCGAAGTTCACGCTGAAGTCCGTCCGGAAAGGAACGAAAGCGAAGGGAATGCACCCGTTAGCTGCTGAAGACACCCACATGCTTTTGCGTGCACCGTGCTCAGTAAATATTCAGTCCTGACACCTCTACGCAATCGTGTTTGATGACGGCAATAGCAGACGTGTTTAACGAAAACCTCATTTAAGTTACAGGAGTGCAGGGTCCAAATTATAAAGGGTCTAAACAGCAAGTTCATCAAATGCGCGTTTAAAGTATTACTAACAGCCGACAAAGCGGCGCGGCGACACCCACGAAGTGGCTTGAATCGCTGCCTCTTTTACGGGGAAATTGACTAGCAATCGGACATTTAAAAGCATCACCAGTGAGAGTTAATCAGCATCGGTCCTACCGTAAAACCGGTTTGACAGGAAAGTACGTAGCGTCCCTAAAATCGCGATCCGAATCCATCTTATCATTGGTAACGACAGTAAACTGCAGTTTCTTCATTGAGGTTAGAACCGACAGGTAATAAGAGGCTCCCTGTACCATTTATGTAATTTCATTAATGTACACACGGTACAGTAAAAGATGGAGTGTTTTTATTGGTTATTATAGGATTCGTACATTATTATTGCTCTAAAAACCAACATTCATCTCAACACAGGAAATCAATTAATGTTATTCCGGCGTTATGACAACATAAAAATATATTAACTCGTAAGTAATTAAGTCAAATTCTGAAAATGAAGGTTTCTGTCACATCCAATTGTATAAACAGATAGCTTAATTAAAATGCGAATAAACGAAATGCATTTGAATTAGCCTAATTGATAAAATTATGTGATCCATTTTAAGTTTCACTTTGAAGATGCCACGGCACCATCATCTGCGCAGGTCTCAAAAAAGGTGTCTAGAAAAGGTGAATGGCAGACAATCTGAACCAAATGCGAAATCCTAGCTGACCAGGAGAAACGGAGTTAAAAAAATGCATCAGAGAAAATACAGCCGGCGCACCAACCCTGCGCAGTATTTAATTTAATTTAATATGATGCGACGCTTATGTTCCCGAATAAACGCGGATTTGTGTGCGTATAATA
>JAODJU010000041.1:483350-499447 GCA_026776725.1 Gnathonemus echidnorhynchus
GGGGGCCCCCCCCCCCCCCCAGGACCCCCCATCATCCTGCTTCCCCACCCCCCAGCTCCACCTCCCAGCATTTGTATTATTGTTTCTGTTATGGTTTTACTGGATTTCGATCTAGGGAGAGTTTGTGATCAAGCTGGTGGATTGGGACTGAGTAGGTAAATGGAATCCCATTTATTGGCTTTCTGATGATTTTTCATGATGTTATAAACTTACTAATGTCTAAATCCAAACCACTTCCATGCTGTGGAATATACTTCACATGGCAGAATGAGTTCCTCTGCTGATCTGGGTGAGGCTTTTGGTTTCTGTTATTCAATGTGGTAGTAAGCCATAGAAAACATGATGGATGCCTGCTTTTGGCACCACTAGAGTAGCTTGGAGATGAAATGTTTTAAAGAAAAAAAACTATATGAAGGTAAACTAACCTGAGTCTGCCCACGTAATCGATACCCAAGAGGGCAAGGGCACAGTAAGACTGTCCTTGAATTGGATATAAGTCCAGGGGTGTTGTGTTGTAATAAGACACAGCAAAGAACAAAAAAAAACAACTGATTGGAAATTGAAAGATCCGATTGTTTGAATCCTCACCTCCAAAATGAGGACAAAGTGATCAGTTTTATTCTGACAAGTGACATCTGTGCTAACTTGTCTTTCTGCTCTGCCTGACGTATGGCTGTTTCTTGTGCACGCCGTCACAAGCGTTTTGATGCTCTTCATTCCCCACTCTTGCGGCTTTCCTTCATTCGGTTAGCTGTGTTTTGGCACCTACAGCAGTTCCAGTGCAACCCAGGAGGCCATTGGCTGCTGCCAACCACAGCAGCTCACAGAGTATTGTGTGGCAGTCTTGGTAAGGTGTGCCAGGCTGAGCACTATTTCTGTGCAGACAGTTTAGGAAAATATACCCTGCAGGTAACACTTTTACATGGCATTTTTTAAATCTGAAATGCCCACAGTGTCATGCTCTATAATACAGCACACTCCTTTGCATTGAGTTCTGCTTCTTAGCAGTACACATTTATGGACCACAAAACCAGGTTGCATTGGGCTGGCCTTGGTTCAGCAGAACCATTCTTGAGATGCTTATCAATGTAGCATGTGTCTAGCTAATAACACTCTGTGATGCTCTGCTAGTGACTGCTGGGTAAAGACCAAAGAACTCCAGAATGTACAACTCTGATGTCCCAAAAGGCTCTACTGGTATCATCACATACAGCTTGCATGGTGATTTGTGGTGTTCTTCCTTTTTTAAAGTTCCTGAAGCTTGCTTAACAAGCTTGGGCTGGAAAGGCTGGGCATGTGGGCACTTGTGCGTACACAACTGTATGTGTGTGACTGCGTTCAGATTGTCAGTTGGAATAAATACATGATTGGTGCTCCCTTAAAAATGCTAATAGTTTCAGACAGTCTGTTGAACAGTTATGCAAATGATAACTAACTAGGTAAGGGGTAGTGTGTAACTGGCCTGTCAGGGCTGAACTCTTGTGGTGTAACATGATCTGCTTAAGGATTGTGGCGAATGAGTGAGCTTGTGAGTAAAACATACAGACTGGCATAGTCTACATGGGAAACCTTTGGTTTCTCTCAAGCCATTTATCTCATCGAACTTTTTTTTTTTTTTTTTAATAAAAGCAACAAACTAAAAGACATGGAAATAGTCGTTTTGTTAGTTTGCACAGTTGTAATTTGCAGCTCAGCGTATCATCAGAGTACTAATTTAGTTTGGCACGATCTGAGACAATGCTTTCCTCATTTTGGCAGACGGCTCTTTTAAGCATGCAGACCTCCTCCCGCCATGCTGGGCCGTAGCCACGGCACCGGGAACACTGCAGCGTCACCATGGCCACTCCAGTGTTGTTCACACAGAAACTTGTTTTGACAGGACTCCAGGTGTCTCATTGTGCAGCTTGCCAGCACAGTTACCAATTAGCGTCTGGGCGGGGCAGGCTGGGCTGGGGCGCCGGGGGGGTAGCATGTGACTACAGGGAGGCCCAGTAAGTTGAGATGGGACCTCTACATGAAGCTGGGTAATGAAGTGGCTTGGGAAAGTTTGTGTGGAGGTGCAGTGGGGGGGGGGGCTGAGACAGGCATACAGTAAGAAAGGAACATGTAATGGCATCATGGCAGTGCTGGGGGATTGGGGAGAAAGTTAGGGGCTACTCAGCACACTTTCACCAGTACCCCACAATGGGTTCATTTTAAATATCACTTTAGAGTTCTATGCTTGTACCTAATCATAGTCCGACCCCACTAATCCCTAAGCAGCCTGAAAGTTGTGCAGAAACAGCAATTTGAACACATGTTCGTATCTGCCAGCTGGCTGCACATGCTTCCTGTAAATCCCATCTTAGCAGTCTAAATTCCATCACTTGAAGGGTTGCATCATTTTATGCTCCCGTTAATTCTAATTCCTGGAAAAATGTATTTTCCCTCTACTGCCTTTATAGTCATTATGGAGGCTGTTTGCCTGATTTTTGACGCTGACATGGCATAAGCTAGCGTGGCTCTGCTGAGGCTCCAGTGGCAAACCTAACAGCGCGAAACATCATTTGGTCATGAAAGGTTCTTAATTGCTCCTTAACAGACTGGATTGATAGGTCATCTTTATATTAATTTGACTTCTTTATGGTGTTAGTTTGAGAATGACCACTGCCAAGCTATAAATATCATCAGTTGCTCATCTGTTTTTTTTTTTTTCTTTTTTGTGAACTAAAGACCTTAGCATGATGGTTGTATCAGAGTTAACTATGGGTCAAAATGGCTGCCGTATACCCTGCTGAGTGGGAGCTTCCTTGGCTCAGGAAGGGCTATGGCTCCCAGCCACTAAGCGTGCAAGTTTGCCTGTGCAATCAGTTAACACTGCTTTACTGCACGTGTCCACATTGGTGTGTGTGCTTATGCAACAGTTTTGGTGCATTGCTTTCTGAGGTGCTGCTGGGCAGATTGGATAATCATTCACCCTGGAAGACCTTTTGCTTCTGACATACTTCTCAGGAATCTATACCACTGACTCTATGCCACCTAGACATATCACAGGCTACAAACGTATCAATAGCTTACCACCCTTCTACAAGCAGGCACATTTTGAGTTAATTCAAGTTAGTTGGAGTGTATAGTGAATGGGATAATAAATAATATTTAAAAAAATGTTCTTGTGGGTTATTCTATGTTGAGGTGATATAATATGCCCTAAATTTTCTTTGGGTTGGGACAAAAAAATGTCATTTCAAGTCAAAAAAGAGCTAATTTTCCCCCCTCCCCTGAAAATAACTGATCTTCATAGCCACCTTGCAGGTGAAATGAGAGGCTAAGCAATAGATGAGGTCTCCTAAGCTGGGTAGTGAGCAGTGCATGCTGGGAGGAAGACAAGATGTGTGTGTGTGTTCTAAAAAGAACCCAGAACTGTCAAAATTTAACAAAACTTGAGTCATTATATATTATCTAATTATATCTAAACATATTCTGTGTTGATTCATTCATTTGTCTTGGTAACAATACCTCAAAATGAGGCGATTTAGCTTGACAGGTCTGAGCATGAGCACAGCAAAGAAATAGTCTAGACAAACCGAACCTTGTATTGAATGGCTTATTAAACACGGTGAAATGTAAGGTGGAATTGATGTTATATTTATTACGTGCTTTTCATGTTTTTCTGAAATCCTCCTTATCGCCGCGTAGCGCTTTTACCGAACTCACTCTTTTGATGGCAGGAAATTAGGATGCTCTTATTTCCATATAAATTCTGTTTCTGCGAAGTCCAGTTCGTCCTTAAGACAATGAAAAGGTAATTATGAAATTAAGAAAGACAGACCTTAAGTTATTATTAGCTAACTACGTTGTTAAGGGAGGTAGCAGTCAGCTGTGCTCAGTTATGCAGTGCGCGCTGTGTTCGCGCTTTTTTTAATCCAGCAGTACAACGGCAGATATTTAATTAATGTCCTTTGAAACTCAGTTAATTTAGATTTTGGAATAAAAGAAAATAATTATGAAGTTTGTTAGGTTTTTCAGCAAACTTTCTGTTCTGATAAATACTAGGAGACTTGTTTCTATTGAGTGTCGCGGTTTTTCGGTTAATATGTCCCCCAAAACCAGAAGATATTTAAAACTAAAGTTTTATTGCCATCTTACCAGCTGCCTCATGTTAGCAACCACGTCGTCGAGGCGTCTCCAGCTGGCAGGATGCGGCAGTGACATTACACTGAGAGAGGTAATAGCTGTTTGTAGTGCTTGTGACAGGCATATTACTAGCTACGCCTTCCAATTCGAGTACCACGCTTTAACGCGACCAATTTAATCATTAAAGTGTGACACGCGGCCACCGTGAGTTCACGTTACCAGAGCCAAAAGCGATTGAATGGAGGAGTGCAGCGTGACAGTCATCTGGCCAATGTGACGTCACCATCGAAGTTCCTGTGTTCGGCTCTTGTAAATGTTCGGAAAGGATGATTTCAGTTCGGGTCAATGTCATTGTTAATAAAAGCGACACAAATTAAAGACTTTAATGTACTTAAAGAACTCCAGTGAAAAAGAGACTAAATACACAGCTAGCTTTTGTTTTTCTGGGGATCAGTACATTTTCTCATTTGAATCGATAGTTCATCTTATCATTTGTAATTGCAAAGTTGTTGCAATTAGTTGGATTTTTTTTCTGGAACTTCTTATAAAAGTGTATAAGTAGGAGACTGGTACGAACTACAAATACTCTCGTTACCGTAACTGAGTATAGTCGACTCTTCTGCATTACTACATCCCCCAGTGTGGTTTCTATTTTTAAAGCTTTGCGAAAGCTGCAGACAACACACAAAATGTTTAGTAACTCGTAAATGCATAAGCTATGCATGCAGTGCTAGTTTGGAGGACTCCACGCGTGTTTACTGTATCCTCTCACTTGAAATCTGTTATCTTGCAGTGATAACTGTATCTCGCGTTTCCTATTTTTGCTTTTTGCCCGCCAAGGGAACCAAAAAGTGTTACGCGTTCCCCCCCCCCCCCGATTGCCGGGGGCCTGTGCCTGTAACCCCTGCAATGTGGAAGGGGGGACTGGATTTTTCTTTTTGGGTAGTTTTAAAACTGGTACACTGGTATTACAGCATGAAGTGCTGTAATGCTACATCAGCCTTGCTGCTTCTCGGTCACCCTCTGATGTTTTCCATTTCTTTTTACTCCATCAGCAGCAACTGGACCATGCATTTTCCTTGGCCAGTCATAACAAATTGCACTTAAAATCAGCATTTTTCTCACAGTAGCTGGGTTAAAAAGCTAACGTGGACTATCTGAGCTACAGAACTAGCGCATCCATGGCCGCACCTGTCGGAGCCTTTTGAAGTCAAATCCAAGAAGGTCAATAACTTTGTCTGTCATGTTGGTTTTGAGATACATGCATTAGAAATTAGTTTTAGCTTACTAGCTAGTTTTATCTTATTAGCTTTATCACATTATGTCAAACTGGCCAGCTAGCTAAAAGAATTATACGCACCACAACATTGTAATTTAATGCTGTCAGCACTTGACTAGCTTAAACTATTTACTTCTTTTGCAGTTAAATCTTAGATAGTTAACCAAATTAGTAATTTATTGTAGACTATCACTGCCATTAGTAGGCTGCAGTAAGGCTGCTGTGGCATTTCCCCCTTCGATCAATGAAGGTAACCTTAACTAGTTAGATATCTCGGGGCTGCTAACTATCTCACATCTGGTGTGACACGCTTTCTGAGTCTCATGCAAGAAATCCTTAAGGCAATTCTGTATTAATTTATTATAAATGTAAAATTAGCTACATCAAAAGCGTTGGGGTAGTTTTCAAACCCTATAGACTATTTACAAGGTAATAAAACTGTTACATACATGTAAATGTGTGTACATGTGTGTACAGACTTGTCTTGAACTGAAAATCTCACTCCAGCCAGCTGACCCTGGATACTCGCTTCATTAACTTGTGTCGCCACAGTATAAGGTTAGCTTTAGCTTGTTTTAGGAAAATCTCTCTGAGCTTTACTGGCTAAAAACAAACAAGCAGATAAAAAAGATACCGAAAAGGTCCCCTGCACTATAATAGTAGTTGGTCAAGAAACAAAAACTAAAGGCTACTTCAAAACAGAGGATGAATAGTTTTGGCTCCTGAAGTAAAACTGCTGGAAGTCTGCATAAATGTCAATGTCAGAAGGTACCTGTGGGTAAAACCCAGTTTCAGTTTGTTTACATGTCGGTGCCCATTTCCTATTGTGTTTTATGTTCCTATACATTATGCATTCGCAAGTACCATATGTACCTCTGGCCCATGTGGTAGTTTACAGGAGAAAAGTATTAGTTCAAGCCAATTTCTTACATTCACTTTAATCCTTTTATCCACAGATTTAATGATTATTGTATTGCTATTTCAGTCGACATGCAAGCAACAGAAGAAATCATTAGACAAACTAGTGGAAAGGCTGCTATGTAGACACATGCATGATCTGGCATTTGTATTGCGCAGTGCTTTTTTTAGTTATTTTACAGTAAACAACTAAAAATATATTATTAAAATAGCATTATTATGATTTTTTTTAATACTGATATTTTAGTATTGTTTCTGTTACTTGAGTGTTGGGGTTACTTGAATGGCAGGCATGAGAGCTGTTACTGTTTTTCATTGTCAGTCAACACTGGGAACTGTCACAGGATTAATTTTTTCCACTGTTTCTGAAAAACAAAAAACGAAGCTTAACTACAGATTTGAACATTACGACGTTACTAGGCAAGGCTTGGCAATATGAACGATATATCAACTTATCTTTCTATAAAATTTAAATGAGAAATTTAAACTTCAAAAAAACTGTTGATAAGGGACATTGCTTGATAACTTGCATTACAGAAACGAATGCAATTCCAACCAATTAAATGTCAGTTTTTTAAGAATGGACAGCCAGCAAAAGTACAGCTAGGTTGATGAGTTATAGCAGTGGTTCTCATTCCTGTTCTTTGTGCCCCCCTCCCCCTTGAATGTTTTCATTCCAACCCTACCTTAATCAAGCTCATATAGTCCTTAATAGGCTAATAATGAATGTGGCAGGTTGAAGGCAGTGTGGGTTCTGGCGGGGGGAAGCACCAGGAACAGGATTGATAACCACCAAGTTATTGGAACACGCTACATGTCTTGGTAATACTCGTGAGTTAAGATGGACCCCAATCCTTGGCCATGTCTTGGTAATACTCGTGACTTAAGATGGCCCCCCTATCCTTTGCCAGCATTCCAGCGGGGTATGGCACACTGGGGTTTTTTGGAGGGGTTGGTTAATTTTGAAAAATAAATATATTTTCAATTTTTACAACTTGTGTTCTATTTGCATCTGGAAAAAAGGAAACTCATAAACTTATTAAATCCCCCATGGATCTGCCAGTACCCCTCTTCCAGCCGTGGAAATACGGCTGACTTACTTTACTACTCAACACATCACCATCCATTAGGAGCTACAGAATGGAAGCTCTTAGTCACAAACACTTGCAATTAGGGTTTCCACTTTCAATCTGAAAAAATACAAGATTCTATTTTACTCTTGCTTAAGTAGGTTCGGGGAGAGGTACTTTTACTCTACTCCAACATTTTTTTGGAAGTAACAGTACCTTTACTTGAGTTTGATTTTTTTCAGTACTCTGTCCCTCCTTGGATACTGGCTAGCAAAGTGGAATGATGCAGGTTCTCCAGTCTACACAGCCCCCCCCCAACCGACTGCATCACCATCTAGATCAGAAACTGGCATTGAGATTCAGCCAGCTGTCTACCATGCCAAGCAGCTATGAGCAGCCGTGTTTTACGGGGAGATGAGGGACATCTGCATTTTGGATCAAGCCATCCTCAGAGAGAGAGAGATGCTGCTTCTGGCTGCGTGATCTGTGACCGTGCGCTCTCATTCCCTGCTGGAACGACCTGAGCTGGGAGCACTCCATTGCCCTAAGCCCCCTCCCGTGTAATTCTTTGGCTGGGTGCCATAGAGCCCACTGGGGAGCAACTGGGTAATCAGGCCGGGTAGCACTGGAGACTGCATGAAGATCTGGGTGGCACTGTGCCGCAGCTGCTGTTTAAAGAAGCATGCGTTTCAGCAAAATGACCTTTTTAGGAGAAGGGTTCTCACTCTCCACCCAAAGACCCCTGTGCGCATTGAGAAACAAATCTGGTAAAGTTCCCCCCTTTTGTACAAAAATACAGAGTTTCTTTACGCTGTGTGCTAGATGTTTTAAGTTACTTTAGAAACAGTTATTTTGAAAAATTATTTTGAAGAGATTTACAGAAAAACTCTCTATGTTGTATAAACTTTGTACAAGATTCTGAAAAGTATATTTCTTGTGAAAGGGACAGTGTGACCCAGCTGTGCAGGAATGAGCTCTGGAGCAGAACAGGTATGGAAGTGATGCACATACAGGTGCTTTTTCAAGACCAGAAGGACATACCAGTATTAGACTCCATCTGCATGCTCCTGTCCGCAGAGGCTCCCTAACCCGTCCCTTGGACGATGGCACAGCACCTGGCCTTCATCCCCAGACGTGATAAAAACAATTTATAATTTTTATTCAAAAGTGTTACTATAATGTTGCAGTGAATCTGTGAGAGAGAGGCCCCATCATTAGCGCGCTCGTGCCGTTAGGGGAGGCTGCTGACAGGGCTGCAGGATGTATTCACAAGCAGGTTACGTTCATAGGTCCCAGGCCTTTCCCTCCACTGGTCACCAAATGAAATGTACTGTAGTGTAATAGGATGGTTTTGAATTTGGAAGTTGGCAGAACAAAGGAATTTTTGCAACATTTCATTCACTTCACCTGTAATGGCGATCAAAAAAGATTTCTTCTAGCTTTGAACTCCTGTTTTTCCGTCTGCTTCAAAAAGAAATCAATAAGTGAAACTTGGAGTGCATGTACAGCACTTCTCCCCCCCCCACCCCCTTGTCGTTTGCACGTCGTGCCACTGGAGTAAAAATTTAAAAGGCGAGGGTCGGCAAAATGACTGTGCGCAGGGAGCCGCCCAGGAGGGGCTGTCTCCGGCCAAGGAGATCAATGGGAGCGTGTTTCCAACATGGAAGCCATACGATGGGGAAAAGGCCGTTTGAAAACGATGGATCTGTTTCATTTAGTGAGAAATAAATCAATAATGTAAGAGCAAAACATCCAAGAGTGTCAAGAAATATCGATTTACTCCCAATTTGTGTTTGGTGAAGCATAAAATCTCCTAAACATTTATATAATGGCATAATGGTGTATATGTTATATACTTACATACATGTGTACATATATATCTACATATATGTGTGTAATATGTAAGTATGTATATGTCTATATATATGTGTGTGTGGATAAATAAAAGGGCTGTCACAGTTAACGTGTTAGTTAAGGCATGTGATTAACGTAAATATAACGTATTATTATTTTTTAATCCTGTTAAGGCACACTCCCCCAGCCTACCATAGAGCCCCGTTTAGGGTCAGGACAATGCATTTCTTGAGTTTTCTGCACCATGTTCTTTATCTGCTCCCGTCATGTTTATTGAGCTCTTGCAGTTACCATAATCATTTCCGTATATTTTTGACCTTAAGCTCGATTTGGACAACGCATGCATGAGAATGCTTGTTTTATGTTGTTGATTTAAGATGCTTGATAAAGTCAGAAAACAAGAAGAAAACAACAAATCCTTTAATGACAAAATTAACTCCTTTGCTTTTTATTGTTCATATTATGACACATTACAGATGTATTTTTTGAATGGTGAGTTTGACTCACATTGGAGTCTTCCAATTTCACCCTTAAAGGTATCTAAAAGTAGATCTAAAAAATGCACATTTTTTTAATTCTTTTTTTTTTTTTAATTTAAATTACACAAATTTTGGTGTAACATCTGTGTATAGATTATGAAGCCCCATTAACAGCTATTCTGGCCGTGAGGATAACAAATGTGAATTTGTAGAATATATTGCTGCCTGACTGTATTTAAAAATCAACTGTATTTTTTTTTTCCAATTTCTTGGTGTATAAGTAGTGAAGGAATGCAGAAGTGACTTTCCGTTATCATTGTAAGGTAACCTCGATCTATAGTTTATTTCTCCCCTGCTGTTTCCCCCAGTTATTTCGCTTTTTATTTTGTACTGTAACTTGCTCACCCCTTTTTCTGCTCTTCCCCATAAACAGATGGTTTTCGTATTGACTTACTCATAGCAATGTTGTGTTGGCAAATTTTGGCATTTATTTAAGTCATATTCATAGCCAAGCCCATTACAGATTGTCTACCAGGGAAAATCCTGTTATGTTCTTTAATGTTTTGTACTTGAACAATTATTTTAACAATAGCAAGCTGCTGCCTTATTTGTTTGATAATGCATTAATGTGTCTGACCAGCATTTTTTTTTTTTCCTGTAGCTGAACACAATCGCAGTATATTTTCAACACATTAATTATTGAAAATGCAGTTAATCATGAGACTAATCACTCAGTTTATGCGATTAATTGCGCTTAAGAAAATTAATCGACCCACAGCCCTAATATACATATAAACACGTTAGATATATTTTGTAGTATGTTTTTGTGGTCCAGTACCAATTACCGATATTATAATTCTGAGTATCGCGTAATATCGATACCAATCCAATATTTTTTTCCCTTTTGTCAACTGCTAAGCATTAAATGAGATATTTGTATTAACACATTTCATTTAACGTGGCAGCATAGTGGTATTGTTTAAGTATGTTTGGAACAGGAAAATAATAATGGTCATGTTGCTTAAACATAAGCTGTGCCGTTACACTACAGGAAGAAATAAAAAATCACTCTATACCCCATCTAACCATTTCAAGCCAAAAAATACACGAGTCTCAAGTACAAAATATACAATAGAGCACAGATAAAACTTTTAAGTAGCAATTAACCAAACTTTAGAAAGAGTACAAGTTTGAAGACCTCTACTTTGTATAAATGTTACTGTGTTCAGACTTTAGAAAAATCAGCACAGGTCTTGCATACATTGTACTGTGTGGTTCTGCTGTTTTATTCCTTCAGCATGATGTGCAGTAACCCCTTCACATTGACGAGGGTTAGGGGCAGAACATCCCCATGAAAGTGACGATCCGGGAATCATACCGGGGCCTTCCTAACCTTATCCCAGAACAGTCTGCTAGCCTGAACAATAACGCAAGTCCATTTATTACCAATTTCTAAACAAACGGTACTGTACTGTACACTTTGCATGTCAAACTACTTTGTCATTTCCTATCAAGGCCTTTTTATATAATATAAAAATTATGTCCCTGTATGTACAAAGTTACTACTGTCTGCACTGGGAGCACTAAGTCTTAGACTCATTAATAAAAATAAAAAATTGACAGCACTGAAAAGTTAAATGGTTATAGTGAGCAGCACAAGATTCCACAATTACAAAGACATTAAAACGTGAGTGACACTGGTTACTGAGACAAGCCAAGACTTTTAATATTATTGTATGCAATTACTATACATACAAAAAATGTAAAAATTAAAACTCACTAAAAAAAATCTTTTGCCATTGAATGGAATACAATATGTATTACTGTTATTTATATATTATATGATTTTATGTGATCTATAACATTTTCAGCATTGCTTTTTGCTTACATATTGTCTGTGCGTTTCTGCAATCATTCGGTATGCTCCAAAAATATTCCCCCCTATTTGTTTATGGCCAATTCGTGAATAACTAAAAATCACAAATGTGAAATGACTGTATTTCCACATAGCTAATATGACAGCTCCAACGCACATGCATTGGCAAGCAGCCAATGCATGTCTGTTTACGGTATGTCGTGTACAAACACACACAATATATGTACGTGCATACACACATTTTACGCGTGTGTGTGTGTCTGTATGTGTATATATATATATACACAAATACAAACAGTGTGTGTGTGTGTGTGTGTGTGTTTTATATATATAAAATGTTTTATACACACACACACACATATATATATATATATATATATATATACACACGTGCGTGTGTGTGTGTGTGTGTCTGTAATGTTTTGTCTTGTATGCACAGTTCACAATTTATTTGACATCCAAAAAATGTGTGTTGTTTATTCGTAATAGTAAGACTTGTATGTGTTTAACTTGAAATGTAAGTATTGCCGGAGTGCCACATACTGCCTAAGGATAAAATTAT
The DNA here is from genome assembly GCA_026776725.1 of Gnathonemus echidnorhynchus. NCBI lineage: Eukaryota > Metazoa > Chordata > Actinopteri > Osteoglossiformes > Mormyridae > Gnathonemus > Gnathonemus echidnorhynchus. The sequence goes on from JAODJU010000041.1 coordinate 495,502, forward strand.
AATGTGGTCTGATGCTTGGTTGATACGTGGTGAATTGGACACTCCTGTCCAGAGAAGTGCATCTGCTCTCTGCTTGGTATTTCACACTCTCTGCTGGAATACCGTGTCTTGGTTTTCACTTTCCAGTGATAATTAATTGTTCCAGTCTTCTGTCCCAGTGTTTTTCTGTGACGTTGCATGTCTGCATGGGGAGTTTCTGGTATGAATGAACTTGCTTACTGTACTGACAGCATCAGAAACGATAGCAGTCGCTAACAGCTGGCTGCTAATGTAGCATAGCAGGCGCTCACCAGTCAGGCTGTAGCATGCATAAGACCTTGGCTGGTTTTCCTTGGCTTTCTTTTGCTCCAGGTGTACCGAGAAACAAATCAAAAATAGAGTAATAAAAGAAGTCGATTTTGTGTTTTGGAAATGCAGAAAAAATGTAGTTTGAATTTTAAAAAAAGTAGTAAAATGTGTAAAAAAATAAATAAAAATATGTACACATTTGAAATGCATAAGTTGGAGAGACACTCGCATTTTTATAGCAAGAGCTTAGGATGCATTGATTCCTCGTACTGATAATTTAGTGCATATTAGTTGTGAATTTATGTCCTGGCATGTGAACCACGAGAACCAGCGGCCTTTTGAAAAGAGACCGGCTTGTTTCAGACTTGTTTCCCAGCCTTGTTATGGCACACGTCTCGTTCAGTGGAAAAGAATGTTTCAGGCCCGGTTTTGTCAGAAGGGCATTAAGATATTTTTCTTTCTATTTCGAACATTTTTGTAAGGCTTCCTGTTTTGAAAGTCATCAAGGATGTGAGTTTTCTTGCAGAAATGCCCTGTCCTTTTGAAAGCTGTCCAACTGCTGTGTAGAGAAAATGGAATGATACTTATCTGTAAACAGCACAATAGTGGAGGGGGGCTGGAAGGATTAAAACAAACCTCTTTTCTGACGCGTAAATGATGGATTAATTAGTAGTGGCGGAAAAAGCGGCTTTTCTAGCTTTTGATTGGATGATGAATGAGGCCTGCAGTGGCCCATGTGAGGTTTGACTCGCAGCTGCTGGTGAATTACTGCGCTGTCACCCCTCTGGGTTTCGGGGCTCTGGGTGTTTGTGTAAAATCCCTCTCTTCAAAGGTCAGTCAATGAGATCAGCTTGGAATTTGTTGCCATTAGCTGATTAATGTTCCCATTCCTGGTGGTGAAGTCTGTCTCTCTCCTGGCGGCACTGTGCTCAGCCTAAAAGGAGGTGGAACGTACGCCTACAACCTCGCATGTGACGCTTGTGACGTGTAGAGGCCATACCTGCTACACTGCCAGACTCGCTGCAGCGACATGAAATAGACAGCATGTTATGTGTCATCCAAGATTTGAACATGAAATTTCACTACAAATGCCCAGAACTGTCCAGTTTGAAATAAGTCTTTGGTTTGAAAATATTAACATTACAGCGGTCTTACAGTAACACGATAAATAGTGGTATTTTTTGGGTATACTGTGATATTTTTTTGGTTAATTTTGTTTTTTTGTTTTTTTTGGTATATCGTGCCAAATTTTACCATGGGGAACCCAAATACCAGAATAGCATTAATTTTGAAAATACTGTTAAAATACCATTTACTGCAGTATAATGTCTAGACATATGATAAATTAGATACTACACAAGTTTAACTAGTCCTGAGTGCTGAAACCTTGGTTTTATTAATGAAAAAGCATAAACGAAAAGAGGTGCAGTTCAGACTCTGACTGCTGCTGGAAGCAAGAAGCTTCACTCTGGACCTTGTCGCTGTGCTGTAATGGCAGCACAAGCGGTTTGTGCGAGGGTTTTGCCTTATAGCTGCCTTTAACTCTGGCGCCAGTGTGTTTGTTTGAATATTTATTTTTACTTTTTATGCTCAGCTGCTCTAACCTCAGAATGGCCTCCTTTAGCATGGTTTTGCTTGTTCTATGTGGGATGTTTCGAAAGGTCTGTCTGTTTGTGTTGTTGGATGAATAAATGGATGTTTTTATTTATCATTGCATGTTACCGAAATCCCAAGGTCCATTTGTAAACTATTCGCTTCTGCCTCAGCACTTCACCACTTCTCAGCATGTTGGTTGTGATTGGCTGAGCAACTGCAGCTTTTAAAGCAAATTTAAAGACTTTTTTATTCAGGAAAGCATACAACTAATGAAATATATTTAGTAGTTATGCTATTTTAGATTTTATGGGTGTTTTTTAACTTTGCTGTTTGATGTTGCACTTTGAGATTTGTGAATGAAAAGTGCATTATAAATAAAATGTATTATTATTATTATTATTATTGCAGCTGTTTGCATTGACAGTAGCCAGCCAATCAGAAGAAGTCAGTGAGGTCAGGGGTGTCATTGACCTTTGTGGTCCGCCCCAGGTTACGTGATTGGCTCGGGGAGCGGCCTCTCTGGTGTGGCTCGCTATGTTTGCCTCTGGAAAAGCATGGAGCTGGGGGTGAGCCTTATGTTCATGGTGACAAAGCTGGAGGATTTCACTCCCATAATGCAACGTGCCAAGCTCTCAGTCAAATGAGTGTACACTTCTTTCATCATGTATGTTTTCCCTCCTTATTTTGGAAACAACTAGCATGCCCGATGGCAGCCATTTAGCAGGTGGTTTCAGTCAGGCTCATGTAAGTTCAGCTTTACCATGGTTGATGGAAACATCTTTTTTGGTATCAAAATTCCATACAGTGCACCCCCCCCCCTCCAGTTTGATGTTTATTAGGTCTGAAAAAAGATTAGCATTTATTATTACTGGAGTGGCGCTCTAATGTACCCACTGGGGCAGAGGCTGGGTGGGATCCGGCGGGGGGGCGAGATTCGGCGGGATGCAGCTGCTGAGCGGGACGGGGGAGCCCCTCAGCGAGGTCCTTGGGGTTCGCCGAAACCTAATCGATTGAGAGATCCACACAAAATCCAATCATTGAAATGGCAAGACTTGCCGTCTTCCTCGAGCGTCGATGACCCAAGATCTCTGTGCCGTAAGGCGATGGAGATAATCACGTTGAAAGCTCTACCACTTTTTTGTTGTTTCCCCTCCACTGTAGACTTTAGATACCACGTATTTCAGCTGCACAATGAGATCAGATTTTTTTAGTGTTTTAATTTTTTCATATATTTTTTTTTTGTAGTCAACCGTAGGGCCAAATTGAAGACATTGTAACTGATTCCACCCCATAGATGAAATGAATGAAAGGGACTGGACAAAGGTCTTTTAGTAAGAGTGTGTTTGTGTTTGTGCTCCTTCCCCGGGAAGCCTCTGGGGCCCCTCGGGGCCCCTGACTAACCAGTTCTCTCCCTGCCTTGGCCCTTCCAGTTGGCCCTTGTTTATAGCATCGCGGCAGTCTCTGGCCGTGGTCTTCTTGTAGGGGTTTGCTGGTGGAGCACAAAACAGCCATAAGAAGGAAGAATGTAAAGCCTTCAGTTCAGACCACCCCGACACACAGGGACATGCACGCATGCGCGTGCACATGCACGCACGCGCACACACACACACACACACACACACTCACACACACACACATGTTAGCTTGAGCTTTAAATAGCTGTCATCTTAAATACAGAGTACACAAGTTTCCACAATTGCAGTGGCTAGCGGCCAGCTCTGCTATGTGCTGCGCACCTGCCCTGGGCCTCACTCCGTCTCTCACGCCGGCACACAAGCTCTCGTCTTTCAGCAGGAATGCATCTGGTCTGTCGCTCCGCCACTGTCCTTCCCACGGCCGTCCGATTGCAGCAGCCGTCCTAAACGGGGGATAGAGGTGAAAGCATGTAGTTTGTGTTTAGCCCCAGTGTTACTTTGAGTGGGGGGGGTGGGGGGGGTTGGAATGCTCTCTGTGAAGAACATAGTGCTGCTGCATTGCGCCCCCTGCTGTCTACAAAGAGCAGTGCCTCGCTGTCAGCCAGCCTTTTGGTAAATCTTCCACATCCTTTTCAGGCTTTTTTAAA
>JAODJU010000041.1:500902-516850 GCA_026776725.1 Gnathonemus echidnorhynchus
ACACACACACGCATATAAAGGAGTGGGAAGAATGAGGGTGGACTTGGCATACGGGGGTTTCTGGCTGTGAAAATGCAAAGGCTCCACTGTCGGTTGTGTCTCTGCTGTCGGCTGTGTCTCTGTCGGCTGTGTTTCCGCCGTCGGCTGTGTCTCTATCGGCTGTATGTTCCTATGCTTCAGAGTATTTTTTGTTTTTTTTTATCAGAGTATCTTTTTATTAAGGGATGACTTAACCTCCATGCTCTTATGGACACTTAAAGGTCAACGTGTTTATCGGTTGGCCTTTTGTTGCTAATCTTATTTGCTTCAGGTAATATGTGTGTATTTTGCAGTGTAGTTGCGGCAGTGGTGATATTGAGGTGCAGCACCCTAAGCAATGGCTCTGATACAATATCCACGTTGTGGAAATCCTTCATTGTTTTCAGCGCGGACTGAGAAAAAGGCAATGTCCATCATCTTCCTTGTCTGCTGCTGAAATTCTCTTAAATTAATGCTTTGTAGGGAACAAAATTGTAGTTGGATTTAATATTGGAATGAGAGCTTCTGGTGGATTTTACTCACTTACTCTGCTTGTGTGTGGGGGGTGGGGGTGGCACAGATGTCATCTCAGACGCACTGCAAGGTCAGCAAGGTGCTGTTTAAGTAAATAGCAACAATGTCGGAAAAGCATGCACTTCCAATTAAATGTAATGAATGCAGCAGTGGACTGGCATGTTGTCCCAAAGCACACGGTCACACAGTAAACGCAGGTGCGCGTTCTGAAGAACTCTGCAGAGGGCTGTAAACAAAATCAGAAAAAATTTACAGACCTACAAAATGAACTGTAATAGAATGTCACGTTATACTTATTTGCACACAGAAATGTCTTGTGATTTTAATCTGGCTGATGATTTTGTGACCTTTAGTGACAGCTGGCCTGGGGTCACTGCAGTGTAACAGCACTGCTGATTAACACTGCTTACACCCATAAATTCCGATCTTCCTGTTTGGTCCAGACTTCTTCGAGTAATTTCGATGACATGTCTTGAAAATATCTAATAATTCCCATTTTTCTGTACCCTGGTATTGTGAATGATAAGAAAATTAATAATTCATTAATATAGTATTAATAACTGCGGAATTGAATATTCTGAATGGCGTCTTGAGCCCAGGTGCGGATTCTGGCAAATGTGGCCTTATCCACACAGGGTTAAAAGAGAGTAAAATGAAAGAAAAGGCATGTTGCGGTCTCATGCGAGCTGACGCGCAGGGCTGCGCATTTCCTGTCCCTGACATCTCATTGAAAGTCCATTAGTGTCAAGCCAAAGGGCGTTATTGTCCGTGTGTGTATGTTCCTGGCTGCGGCAGGCTGCCTGTGTGCATCCCAGCCTCGCTGCATATTAGGAACAATTAAACGCCACTTTCCCGGCTGCCTTTCACAAAGGGTCAAATGGGCTAATGGTGTTTCAAAACCATTTTTAGGCCGTGTTTTGTACATATTCATTATTCTATCCTCCTTTTTCTCTCTCTCTTCCTCTCTCCGTCTCAATTTTCTCCTCCAGTCGACGGAGTGGTACATATTAACACAGGACTCAGAACCTGAACGCATCTAGGATGCGTTATTTAAACACACAGAAAAGCGCAAAAAGGAGTCAAAGGGTCACGCGGATTCCTGCAGCGCCTAAGAGGAAGCGTTTCACTGTGATGAATGTGTGTGCACGTAAGAAGTCTGCGTTTCCACATGGACGCAATTCCCACGCCTGGTTTCCCGTGACACACACACTCTTATAAAATGTCACATTTTGTTACATTTTTCACACGTCATACAGTTTTCTGTCGTCTTGGACTCTTCCAGGGACTCGCGTTTAAATTATTTCACAATATATATATTTTTTTGGTCACACTGTGTTGCTCACAAACAAAATGCAAATTGATTTAAAAAGGCAGAATCTCTTGAATAGCTTTGCCATTTTTGTAGGTACTTGTCTCAATGGCTTACGTGTTATCTGGACACATAGTACTTCATGGGATATCCGTACTAAATGGACATTAAGTTACATGACACACAGGTAATGAAGTTTAACCAGGATGCTGTTCCAGAGTTGTGCTTGATATCGTAACCCAACTCACATGGATAAAATTAGCCTTTTGAGAAAGAGGTTTAGAGCTGTGAAGGTAGCTCTGCGTTGCCACACAAGTGTATTGGTTACACCATACTTGTTACATGGCACCATTTCTCCTTCACAAAAGTAAATGGCTACGAAATCTGATTAGGCCATTAAAGAGTGATATCCTCATCTCGCCAGTTCTCGGCACTGTATCAAGGGCTGCATCTTTCTGTGCCGGGAAAACCTGCTTCTTGACAGATAGTAGATACGTCCACCGTCAGTTGTTTGGACATTTCTGTCTTTTGTGACGTGGAAAAAAACGACGGGCAAGAAAATAAAAAGCAACTAAATAATGTCAAAAGATGAGAAATCAATGGAGCCTGGCAACATGATCCAAGCCCAGCGTGCGAGCTTCAGTACCCCCACGCATTAGGTCCACGACAGCGTCTTCCACGGCCACTGCAGTTGCCTTTGTTCCACCCCCTAGGAGATGTAACTCAAGCATAAGGAAGCTCTTTGACAATGTTTAGATATCAGCAAAAAATAGCCTTTTACTTAAAGGTTATTATCTGAGGTTTATTGAGTTACAGATTCATCATTGGAAAGGGGGAAAATGTTGAGCGCCCGTAACGTCAGTACCGACGTGTGTTAATGTTCGCTATCTGATTTCTGTGTGTTTTTTGAGGTAATGCATGACTGGCGGGCAGCAGACATACCCTGAAATGTTTCTTTTTTGTTTCTTTTTCCCCCCCTGCTTATATGTGACAATACTTTGTCTGTGTAACACCATCAACAATTATTTGGAATTTTGAATTCCGTAATTTACATTTTTACTGAAGTAGTAATAGTAGTAATTTTAATTTTTATAATGATATTGTAATTTCAATAATTCGGTAAAGTAGGCTAAGAATTATATTTTTTCAGTAAATTGGTAACTGGTGCTAATTTCGACAAACAGCCAATAGTTTGTTCAATAATAAATTTTCCACATTTGTCTGCAGTGGAATTGTACCTGTACCCCTGTGCTTTGCATTACATCATTTTGTCTTACTCCAAATCATCACCATCTTTCAGTGGCATAAATTTAAAGCTTGAAGTTTTTTATTTTTATTTATTTTTATTGTACAAGATAGAACTATTTTACCAGCCTTCCTCTTTTGTGAGTGCTGTGATCTCCTGTGACGAGAGACAAAGAGTTTGGCCAGTTATACTCTATATTGTACACTGAGACCGGGAGATTAAAAAAAACAATTTCTGGACATTTCTAGAAGATAAATTTAATTTCTTTGCTATTTGGAGGTCCTCTTTGAAAAGAGCAATTGTAATGAACACATTCAGAACCCAGAGAATAGATTTACCCTCAGCTTCAAATACGTTTTCGTTATCGGACTCTGTCATTCGCTCCTTCCTATTTTCGAGCTGCTAATTGATGTTTTTGATGTTGGCGAGAAAATTGAAGAAAATGTCATGTGTGAACCGGCGCGGAAGTTAATAAGATTGACTTCGTTGACGGAATTTACAATGAGCACCGAGACCACGTAATGGGGCCATTGCGGATTCTCGTGCCGCCTTCGGAGGGCGAAATCGACACCTTGTGCCACAGGCTTCGCTAGTCGATATTGAAAGAAGGCACATTTGGGAAGGTTTCCTAATCTTGTTTTTTTTTTTTTTTTTTTTTTGGTTTTCGGTTGTTTTTTTCTCTTGTTGTTGTTTTCCCGCTTTGGTCCGTTGAGCTGCTGATTCGGCTACATAAGCAGATGTTTATCCAGAGGGCTGTTGCCCTGGACCAAGCCGCAGCGTCTGAAGCGGCTCCCAAGGCCCCTCCAACAATGCTCATTCTTTATGCTGTTTTGAGTTTGAAAGCCACAGAGCTTTAAAAAGGTTAGATTAAGATATGTCTAAAGATACACTAATATCAGTTGGGGTCATTGCATAAGCTTGGGCGATGTGAAACAGAGCTCGAACTTAAATCCCTCTGAATAAAAGGATAGAAGCACCACCAAGGTGGCTCCATCTTGAGTCGTTTATTGAGTGCTGGACGAAAGCCGAGTCGACTCCATTGTTCTGAAATTTTCCCTCATGGTGTGTTTTTTTTTTCATTCGTATTTTGCAATACTCTTAATGAAGTTTCAGTTTTCGGTAATTGTTAATTTTTTATTTTGTTTAGTTCGTTTTTATTTCATTTGTCGATTCACAATATGTTGAGGTTTAATGGGTTTCTGTGTTTTAATTAGGGAACGGATTAGCTAAGTCTGGTTCAGTACCTCTGATTATTTTTCGGGCCTATAGGGGAACGCGCTAAACCCCTAATACGGCCAGTACCCCCAAGCGGTCCCTTTTTGAAGACAACGAACAAAATGTGGCCTCCGCTAGCGCTTGGCCTCCGAGGATCTTGGGTAAGGGACATTATTCTCGGAATAGCCAATTAATTCCGCTGGCAATGATCGGTTAGCGCTTCTTCTCGCCCTCCCCCCCACTCGCCATTTGAAATGCTAACACAATGAAATATTTTTCTATTGGTCTATGTCCCTCGGCTAATCCATTGCCGCGGGCGGAGAATTTCATCGACTGATGAGACCAGAGGCAGCACCGATAAAAAGGTTACCGTACGTGACATGCACACCAGATGCGAATGCTACCTTGAACTCAAAAGTTCTTTAACTTTTATTTGACTTTTTTTCTTTTTGGGGTGGGGGTAGCAAGGTAAGTCTTATGGTTGTGGCGAGTCTCAGGGCCATATTTTTACTATTTGTTAGCTAGTTTTATAAAACTGCAAAAAAGCTAGCTAAAAAAATGAATGTAACATTCCAATTTAGCTATTTTAGCTGTACGTTAGCTATTTTGCTTGTGTGCTTTGTATTACGACGATATAGCAATAAGTTAGTTTTTATAAGCTCAGACAATATTTACGTTAAATAGCATTTAGCATTTTAAGAATACTTGGGTCTTTTTTAACGTTAATTTTTAGGCACTTGGTTTATTTCTATCATATATAGTAAAAATTCCTTAAGCAAAGTGTATGTTAGATATTTTTTTGGAATTTTTAAAATTTACATGGCATACTTAATATTACGTATTTTTATTTCTAGCTATATGTATTCGCTGTGTTCCCCCGCAAATTCTCGATTTGCATTCTGTCCGTATTTCAGCCGTTATGTGAGCTTTGTTTGGCAGTATGGGCCAGGGAAGAAGCACAGTAACACACCTGTCACATTGCGACACTGTGGGGGAGTAGGAGGATAAATCGAGGCCCTTTCAAACTGTTGGTAAAAGACACAGTGGCACGGAACAGGTACGGAGGTGCCTCTTCCTGCCGTTCACGCGCACACACAAACACACACATATAGATGTGCACACACACGCACAGATGTACACACACGCGTGCATACACACACACACAGATGTGCACACACATGCGGGCACGCGCGCACACACACACAGATGTGCACACACGCACTCGTACCCTTGCGCTTGGCTGTCTGTGAGGAGTTAGGCAGGTGGTTCCCTGTGGCAGAAGCTTCATGACAGTGTGCCATTAGAAATCGCGGGCCTGTTGATCAATCCCACCAACATGACAGCTTAGCCGCGAGGCCCAGCACTGCGAGAGGCAGGCTGGTGGCGGCTGCGCCTCTCTCTGCACACTAATTGGTAAAAGTTCTCGCATGCGCTTGTGCCACAAGGCTCTTCTTCCCACTCTGCTCTTCACTCCTTTTCTCGCTCTCCTTTATTTGTATTATATATTTATTTCTTGTTTTTCCATCCTTTTTTTCCCCCCAAATTTTAGGATGGAAGCATTACCGTACCTGATTAAAGAATAAATGGATTTAAATGTAAATAGCTAATATCGAGTTCTTCTAGTCACTTCTGGTTACAAGAGAATTTTCCTCAGATTTACATCTGAGTGTATTTTGCAGTTTATAGAACCTGTATTTCAAAAAGAACAAAACTGTTCAACTATTAATTTATATAACAAAACAGTGAAAAAATTAGAACTACTCAATTCCACTGATCCATATTATTATTATTATTATTATTATCATCATTAATAATAATAATAATAATAATTATTATTATTATTTATTGTTATTTTTGTTATCATTATTATTATTCTTATTAACCATAATTATAATTTATTATTACTATTATTTATTTCTACCATTACTATTCGTATTACCACAACTTGTAACTTGGGGCTTTCTTCTTGAATTTATTGGTACTTATTTATTATTTAATATTGGTACTTATTTGTTAATTATGTATCTTTTTTTGTTATATTTTGATATATATTTATTTGTGGTTAATATTAATAATGTCCATGCAATGTTTGCAACGAGAATATACAGTGTTCATTTTTGTAATATAGAAAATGTGCATTCAGAGAACAGTGAGAAATTACGCAAATTTTTGCTTGTATAAAATGAAAAATTTTTCATGGCAAATTATGCATTTATCTGTTATCAGGCTTATAAATTCCCTGCAATGGATTTGTAGTTGGTCTATTTTTTAATGTGGGCAAAACCACCATCTGAGTGGTGAACTGCATTGGCTGTGATAGTAACATATTTTATGAAAGAGAAAATGTTAAGCACCTGTTATATGTTTGCTCCTCTTAATTGGGGCCATTTAAAGCTCCCTCTTAAATGAGTGAACACTGCTCCCGAGGCCTGGATTCCGTGGGCAAACATGCCGGGGCCCTGAATCACCACACTGCCGATCCATCTCTAAAACACACACCACCATTCAGTCGTCTTTATTCTGCAGATCGTCCAAATGTTACAGTGTAACAGATCAGCCCTGCTGGTTATTGGGAAAGAAACGTGTTTCCTTCCAGGACAGGATGGACTTTCCCACCTTAATGTGAATAGTCAAAGCATCTTCATTTTTTAAAAAATTAAGTCATATACATCTGAAGTTGGATGTTAAATAGCAACATTTCAGTATGTTGCCTTGTACTTTATATTTTGTTTATAATATACTCTGTTTTACCGAATGAATTTTGCTAATAGCATTTTTATACCTTAATTTCAGCTATCTGATGTGTCCTTTCCTTTTGCCCTTTACTGAGTCAATATGTACCCCCCACCCAGTGGTGCAAAAAGAGAACGTGAACGGAGACCAGCACCGTGCCCTGGGGTGGAGTTCGGGGGGGCATGGCTTCACACAGAGATGTTTTGGTTCATTGTTTCTATGTTTTATTCAGTTTAATTCCGAGTTATGGCCGCTTCTTCGTGTTCAATGGGCCGAGTCTGGTTTCCAGTTCCGCACCATGTGCAGCAGTACAGGCTCACACCACTGTAAGCTTTCCCTTAGTGCCTAGAGAGGGACCTTTCTCTCTGTCCTGTGCGTTTCCACATGCGTATGGGGGTCATGAGACCTGTAGCTCTGTGAGCCACATTTCTTCAGCGTCTGTCGTTTGTTAAATCTTGCACAGTTATCATCTGGTAGTGGCCAGTCTGGATGGTGCCGTGGTTCCTGGTGAAGGACGGGCCCGGCTGAATCTGGGCTTTTTTCCCTTATTCCTAAAGCCCTCTCCAGATCCAGGCTGTGGATCAAAGCGGCTTGTTTTATGTGGCTGCGTCAGACTTTGAAGTCTCCGAGTCACCTACAGCACTCACTTCATCAAGTTCACTAGTGTCTTAATAGCAGATCAATAAGTTTCAAAGTCTGAGAGTTAATTTGGCAGTAGCGCCGCTGCATTGCCGCCGTGCCGGCCGGCCGCCGTCGGAGCAAGCCGCACGCTGGAGGCCGTCAGCACCATGTCTGGGCTCTAAATGCAGATGTCGCTGCGTGAGTCCCTCACGTCTGCACTTCCATGAACAGCGTCCATGATCAGTGTCCTTTTTATAGATTCGTAAATCGTAACAAAGTGGCATCGCTAAGATGAGATCATTATTGTCATTATCATCGTAGTACTAATATTAATTAATTATAGTTGCCATAATAATAATAACATAGTTATTGTTATTTTTTATTATTGTTGTTTAAATATTGCAAAATATTTCACATGTAAATAAGGAAGAACAAAAGGAATGAATTAAAATAAATCCTTGTAGTGCTAATCATTTTTAATCTATTTCAGATATATTTTTAATTTATTAAATACAACAACCTTAATTTTAAAATTGAAAAAAAATAAACAATTTATTTTAATTATTTTTATTTGGTTTACACCAAGTTTTCCGTTTATTGATGTGTAGCATTTTGTGATGCATTTGAATTCAATAATTTGACAGTCTGGGTGCAGATTTACTTACCTTTTTTTTGTCATAAATATATGTAACGTGTGTGTGTGTATATATATATAATATATAATATGTATAGTATATAATATATATTTATATGCAAGAATTTGATAGTTTTATATATAATGTATTATACATAAATAATATTTATATAAACACGTATAATATAAAATGTTTTTTAACCATATATTTTAAATGATTTTCTTCTTAAAATATTTTAGAGAGTTTTTAAAGTATGCGGAAAAAGATACATTGTGGGCAGTAATGCCCGCCGGCAGCTTTCCGAGCGAAACGCACAAAACATGGAAATTCTAAGCGGCTTTTGCGTTTCGGTAAAAGGCTGCCATCTGTATTTGTGGCCCTGAGCTTTTGGAAGTGGGGGGTCACATTGGCACCTCGAGAACAAAACTCCAATTTAGAATGTTCATCTGAGGGTTCTTAATGGAATTAGGGGCCCGCCGGGCGGCCCGGGTGCTGCTTGACCTGAACCCGCAACAATCCGCCGGCTCATCTGCCATTTTTCGTCGCCCTCTCATTCACGATATTTTTATTGTGATGTTTAAAAAGGTGGCTGGTTGGGGAGGAGCAAGTCGATAAAATCTCATTTTTATAAAAGAAAACACAAAAGAAATCTTTGAAAACTTAAAGCTTAGTCGCCGTCGCCAGCTGTAAGACAACGGAATCGGGGAAATGATCAAGGTAAGCAGATGAGCACAGTCGCCTGACTGCTTCCTGCATCTGTTTCGGCTTATTTATATTTTTGTCTGCCTTTAGATTTGTAGCATTTTGATAATTTAATTGTAATAAGTGAATTAAAAAAGGAGAAACAGGAAAGTATGGAATCTGTAATTTAAAAGACAATACCGTATTTTCGTAAATATCGTAACGTAATAAATGACGTGACTTTACGTATGTGCGGCAGAATTTGTATGTGACATTTATTTTTCCTCACGTGAGTATGCTTAAGCGAAAGTGTTGAGGGGTTCCGCACGCGGCTCTCCGAAGCCAGCATGGAGGGCGGCAAAGGCGCGCTCCGGTTCCCCCGAAATGGTCCCATGTACTTTTGTTTTCTCCAGCAAGACTAAACTTGAAAGTGGCTCTCTGTATTTAACGTGTTTCTGGAAAAAGACGAGCCGGCAGAGGGGTGTTGGTGTGAGCCGTTTGTGTGGTCCAAAGTGACAAAGAGGATGACAGCACTCGGAGAATTGCGCCAGAACTCCGTGCGCGTGATTAAGGTGCTGCTTGTCATATTTATGAAGGAATTATTTACTGTTGTGTGTGTTGTTGGGGAAGGCGTCTGGGAAAATTTATCCCAACTTAAACAAGATGCCCATCATTAAAAAGCAAATTCCTTGACAAAAAAATGTTTTTTTTTCAGAAATTCTTTGAGTGGAGTGTTAGAGGCTGTCGCGAAAAATGCCATTTGTGGTATCTCATCTTTAAGCAAAATGCTGAATTTGTTAGTCGCAGTATTTCGCTTTTTTCCTCTCCCTCCTCAGTCCACGCACAGTGAAATCTCGCTTCATTAAAAGTGTATTAATCTGCTCTCTTGTCTCTGGGGAGACACCTTAAGATGATATTGTGTCTTTTTCTTTAAATCGTCGAGGAAAAAAAACTAGCAGATTTGGTCCCTGTCAGTCAGAAATAATTGTGTTCTTAATCTTGTCCCTGATGGATGACTTGGAGTTCAGCAACGGGCCAGCTCCAATGACAAATACAATATTAATATTCATTAACTGCTTTGACAATGCTAATTTTGATGCAGTAGTAAAGGGCCTTCCAAAGTTAGCGGCCAAAGCTTCAGAGCCCTGCAAGGTGGCAAGATAATTTGTGCTGGTTTACTGAGCTGAAGCCTTTTAAAGTCTTTAGCAAAAAAGCTAAGGTACCACAAACAAATAAAAGAGAAAAGGCAAAAAAGTTCACAAGCATTAGAAGGCAAGACTGCGGAAGTAATACGATCAAGAGGCGGCTGGAAATTTTTGACACCTCCGATGCAGCATCTTTTGGCGGAATTTTTTTTTTAACGAAAGTTGCAACAGAAAAACGTATAACATGGTAAGTCAGCAGATTCCCAATTTTGTTTAATCTTTTTGATCTTTTCAATTATCGCTATTTGAAGATCAATAGTGATTTTTTTTCTTCTTCTTCTTCTGCGGTTAAAAGGCGCACAGCGGTGGCATTGAGTGCGTTCGGATCGCGGCTTTAAGAGTGAGCTTCGTCTCTTCGTGCCTTTGGTTGGCCCGGCTAAATTTCCGATTGTCTGTTTCTGGGCTGAGCGGGGCTGGCTGCCTTTCCCTGTTGCGGCTGCTTGTCTGGTTCTCTGGAGCGCGGTCCTGCGCTCGGCTTTAAGGGTCTGGGGAAGCGTGCGCCACCTCATACCGCGTCTTCACTTTCTGTGTTTTTGCGATAGAAGGAAAGAAAGAGAAAAAGATCGAAAATGGCATGTTTGTCTAGTGTTTGTGTTTTGCTATGTGTACATAAAATCACGGTCAAGCGAACAGGACCGCAGGCTGTTACTGCTTCATGCGTACTTTGTTGGAACGGATTATTTTCATCTTTTGTATTTTTTTTGCTTTTTGAAATTTTGTGTTCTTCCTCAAGCCTCGAGAGCGGGTGACACGTTTAGGATTACTGATGTGACAGGACACCCGCTGCTTGAGTTTAGCAAACTTAGGGCAACTTCTATTGAGACATCTTGAGTACCTTTATGTTTGCCAAGCCGTGGAAGGAAGGAGAGCCTTTCTCTTTTTATTGTTCTTTCAACTTATCAAAGACGGAGGGAAGGATGGACACAAAGGGAGCTTATTAAAGGGGGAGGCTGGGGCACTGGGGTGCGAAAGCGCAGCGTGCGGTTCCACCGCTTCTCGCTGAATGGGGGCTGAGCGTGAGCAGTGCCGCACTGGTGCCGCCGCCACTGCCGCCGGAGGGAGGCTGGGCACGGGGCTGCGGACTGGCTGCAGGCGAGGTGCTGCCCTCCAGTGGATCACTGGCAGACGGCGGGCGGGACATGCACGCCGTCTAGAGCACTCGCTCGCTCCTGTCGGCGCAGGCATGCTTGTTGCAGGCAGGAGTGGCTCAGCATCAGCAGCGGTCCCACACAGCCGTCCTGAATGGTAAGCGCCCGGCCGCCTGCCGGCCCCCTGCCCGGCCCCCCGTCCTGCTGCCCTGTCTCTTGCCGTCTCTTTTTGTGTCGGTTTTGACTCCTTATATTTTAAGTTGTCACTGAGCTCTCTTCATTTCGGAGCTGAAAGCCCGTATCGCATTTTTCCATTAAAAATTTATCCATGAGTTGTTTGTTTCCCCATTATAAAGGGGTTGTTCTTAACTTCTGTGTGAGGGGGGGGAATTATTAAAACTTGATTTTTACTGTGAAGAAACTTCCTTTGTGAGGTTAACGTTTCTTTTGTTGCCGATTCTTTCTTCTCTTCCAATTGTACATGAAGTCGTTAGTTATTTACATGTCGGATTTGCGGTGTAAATTATCAATTTTGCTCCCGATCTCTTGCTTTCCCGCTGGTGGCCCTGCGGCGCATGGGGAGCGCGTTGTCCCACTGGCTGCCTGCGTATGCGGGACCCTCAGCCGAGACCCGAGCTCCCATATGCGGCTTTTATCCTCCACTGCAGCCTCCTATCTCTTTCTCTTTGCCCTTCCTTGTCTTGTGCTGTTGCCCCAGTGAAGGGCCATTTCTCCTCTCTTCACCCCCCTCCCCCCACCGCATGCACACTCGCTCGCAGCCGCGGCGCCGGCCGTTCCCGCCGCGGCCCAGCCTCCATCGCCCTCACCTGCCGCAACCCGCCCTGCCGCCGTGAGCGGCTGCCTGACATGGCATATGCACAGAGACACCCGGCAGACTAGTGGGGGGGCGGGGGGCAGGGCAGTCGGCCGCTGCATCGTTACGACAGGCCGGGCCATGCACTGCACCTTTCACTGCGATTAAGGCCCTGCTGACATGTGGGCCTGGAGGTGGGTGGTGGCCAGACGATCGATGAGCGTAGGGAGCAGGTACTGGGAGACGGTGAGGGGCAGCATAAGGAGAGTTTTAAGCGGGCTGAGGGTGGTATAGAGATGAGCGAGGATTTTTGAGACGGCTGTGAAGCAGAGCTGCTTGGCGGTCCACATGCTGCCATGGCTGCTCGCTGTCTGACGTCCTGCTCGTGTTAATGCGCCGTTTACAGTGCTGTGTGCAAAGTGCCAGCGACGCGCTTCAGGGTGTCGGCACCTCCTCAGCGGGCGAGCCTCTCCTCGCTCTCGGCTCCGCGAAGCTGTCACGCCACCGGGAGTATTTAAGGTGCTGATTCGCTTTTGGGGTGAGGAGCATGCCGCTGAAGCCGCATGGGAGGCGCGTGTGGGACCCAGCGCCCCAGGGACCCATGCATCTGCTGCACTTTGTCTCCTTAAAAAGCACAAAGCAGGACAGAGAAGCGCAGGGGCCCGCAGAGGGGCCCGCAGCAGCAAGTGCCGCTCCCTCATCAGAGTGACGGCAGAGAGCGGCTCTGCGCCTGCTGCCGTCGCATCTTGGGGACCCTGACAGGATCACAGGGAGCTTTGCTCCTTGTGCTCCCCCTTTATAGAGGCTGCAAGGGCCTCCTGCTGGCCTCCCTTCCCCCCCGTCTTGGTGTCCCTCCCCTGACCAGCCCGGCTCGGGGCTCCCCGGCCAGGTGCCGAGTGTGTCAGGCTTGGCCTTTGGCTCCTGCTTTCTTCCTCTCCTGCTTTCTTCCTCTCCTCCCTCCTCCTGCTCCTGCACTCCATTGCCCGTGGGAAGCTCACGCGCACGCGTTAGCCATAACCACTGAGGCTCTGCTCCCCTTTTTATCATGTGCATCGTGAGCGCTCAGAAGTTTGAGCGCAGCGCGACATGCGAGCAGTGGTGGGGGCAAGGCACGTCCCAGCGCCACGCTCCCACCACGGCTGCAGCCGTCGCAGCCCAGAGCCGCTCGTCTTTTAGCGCGTTACACGGGCGGGACGTCGAGGGCGAGTGGAAGTGCCGGGGCGAGCGAGCGAGCAAGAAAGAAGAAAGCCACAGTAGAAAGACAAAAGCGTGTCGTTTAGGGGCTGCTCAGTGTGGGGTGCGGGTCAGAAAGAAGAGTAGAAGCCATTTTGGGGGGAGAGGGCTGTGGAGGTGAAGAGCAGGGCAGGGCAGTCAGAGGGCATGTACACATGGGAGAGGCCTGTGCTGGGCTCCGAGGAGTGGGCAGCCAAGGGGGAAGCCCTGATCTCTGAGCTCGCCCTGCTGCAGCAGGTTGGCTGCTGGCAGTTCAGCCTCAGCGGCTGGGTGAGTAACAGCGTGCATGTGTGTGTTTAGGAGTGTGAGTGTGAGTGTGTGTGTGTGTGTGTGAGTCTGCGTGCAAGTGTCAGGCTGCTGCTGGCAGCTGGACGTGGCCACTGACATTCGCCAGGTGACACCCCCCCCCCCACCTGAAGGTGTTTACACTTTACACTGTTTTTGTCTGTCCAGATTTATTTTGCGAAGATGGGTGTTTTCCGCGAAGTGATGTTAGTTACAGGGTTTGCTGCTGCTAAACAGTAAATCAGCCCTTTTTGTTTTTGGAGAAAGACTGAGTGTCGCTTGTTGGCTTTTGTCCCTCCCGGAATGCACACTGGTGCTCTTGGTGCGAGGTGGCAGTGAGCCTGAAAATGATCCAGTGATTTATTTACATGCTACTGCTTAAAGACATTTTAATTCAGCTTTTTTGTGGAAATTTGCATGACTTCTTGCGTTATTAAAAATGCGTCAGCGGCTCAGGTGCCGGGGTATCCTGCGGGGGAGCCGGTCCCGGCCGGGTTCGGGCTGAGGGGCACAGCGCCGCCCTCGCAGGCCGGCCGCCCGCAGCCCAAACACGCTGCTGTTCGATTGCCGCCGCGCGCCTGCCCCCGAGTCCAGGAGGCGCCGTGCCGTGAAGCGACCTGCTTACCGCACAGGTCTGCACTGCACCGTCTTACCCGAGGAAAGAAAAGGGCAGCTTGTTCCCCCGTCCGCAGCGCGCACGTGTGTGTGTGTGTGTGTGTGTGTGTGTGTGTGTGTGTGTGTGTGCGCGCGCGCGTGTGTGTGTGCGTGCGTGCGTGCATGCACTGTGCACATGTATGCGGGCTTCAGGATAGTCCCAGACACGCCATTGGATTCTGTGGTTTCAGAGAAATGCAGTTAAAGCCACAGTATTTTATGAGATGAAATCATGAAGAACATAATTATTTCAAACTTCCATTTTTAGGTTAAAAAAACAGACAAATGAAACTGAAGACTATGGCCTAGATAAATTTTGCTAACTCCTCTGATCAGAGAGGCCTGCTTGTCATCACCATAAAGTGAATAGATTAACTTTTAAATACAGTCCAATAATGTACTGTATTAAATATAAATATTGAACGTGCTCTTTTCTCTGGAGCCAAAGTCCTTCTGATTTTCTTTCTGAGCTCTTTTGTGAGCCGGGAAAGGCTGCCTGCAGCTGCTGGCCTTTTTGTTAAGAGGACGGCCGGATGCTTTGTTACGGCTGTTTGTCTTTGTGAATACAGAGTGCCTCTGCACTCCCTGTGCCGTGTGTGTGTGTGTGTGTGTGTGTGTACATGTTTGTGTGTGCATGCGTGCACATGTGTGTGCATGTGTTCAGCCTCGTGCGCACACACGCTTATGCGCGCACACACACACATACGGACAAGCAGAACACAGGCACCCATACACACGCACACACACACACACACACAAATGCTCGGTTTGCTGGGTCTCCACTGTGAGGGGGTCATGCTTCACTGGACCAGTGCATTTCGGCAATTTGAAGCCACGTACCGGCTGGCTGTCCTGAAGAGCAGGGCACCAACACAGGTGCTAACACACCCAGACATGGGCGCTCATACACGAACACGGGCACTCACACATACCGATGCCAACATGAGCAGTAACACACTCTGATGCCGTCATGGGTGCTAACACTCACTGACATGGGTGCTCACACACCAATGCCAAAATGGGCGCTCACGACGCTCACATAACGACACAGGCACTCACACACGCTGACACAAGCGCTCTCACACACTGATGCCAACACGGACACTCACACACACCAATATCGACACGCCAATCTCGATATGGGCGCTCACAGGCCAAGATAGGCACTCTTATACGTCCATACCTACACAGGTGGCCTCACACACACACACTGACACCAACACTGTCGCTCTCACACGCCCACACCGACATGGACAGTCACACACTCCAACACCAGCATGGGTGCTGTCATATGCTGACACGGGAGCTCACACAGAGATGTGCACTTACACACTGGCACGCTTGCTCTCACTCTTCTGACTCACTCTCCCATCATCAGTCAGCTGTAAAATAGAATTGGATATATTAATATCCTGCAAGATTCAAAATGGAAGACTTTTACAGGAGATTTGTGGGGAGATTGTTAATGTGTGTCCGTGGTGGTGTGTGTGATTAAAATGTTAGGCTTCAGGGGTGAGAGCCCAACCCAGTTCCACTTTCTTTCCATACTTTTATTCCCCAGCTTGGGGGCAGGGGCAGCTGTACAGCAGTGTTTCGGGGGGGGATAGGGTTAGGGTTAGGGTTAGGGTTAGGGTTAGGGTTAGGGTTAGGGTTAGGGTTAGGGTTAGGGTTAGGGTT
>JAODJU010000041.1:519209-529810 GCA_026776725.1 Gnathonemus echidnorhynchus
TAGCAATTTCGGAATTGCGAAGTGTCCTTCTGGTCTTCCTAACTCCCTCCTCTCATGTGCATTTGCTTTGACGTTTTTCTCATGATGCTGCTGAGTATTTACTCAGCCTATTAGCCGACGCCCACTCTGTGCACACAGCCTCGCTAATGACGTCCTAATTGGATTAGACTGATTGTGGGGAATTGATGGTACAGGGAAATGGCGGGAGCGACTCCTGCAGGGCCCAGCCCTTCCTGGGAGGTGTCTGCAAAAGGGCATAACAGCTTGCTGGCGTCGTCCCGCGATTCACATAGCTGCCTGGGGAGACACCAGCTTGTGGACGTCCCGCGGCTGCCGCCCCTAAGCATTTCTACAGCGAGGATCATCATCTTGACTGTGGGATGGAAAATGGTCGCAAAGTTTCAGCCGATGCATTCCAGGGGGGGCGGTGGGGGTCTCTGCTCTGCCAGCAGGCAGACGCGATTCTGACAGACTCCTGTTCAGTTCCAGCCCACGGCCAGTGTCTCATTGGCTTTGGCCCGACGTGCTGTTTGTGAGTTTATTTTACTTCCAGGTGACAAGTCAAACCCATGTGTGGTTTTTCAGTGTTTAATATTAAGTTGAACGACCCTGTTACTCTGCAAGAGAACAGGCATTTGGCCAGAGGTCAGAGAGCGGAGCAGTCTTGCTCTCGCTGAGCCTGCAGCTCAGATCAGCCCCTTCCCCAGCGCTTAGTGCTTGCCGTAAAACAGCAGCTCCAAATCTCCTCTTTCTATGCCAGTTGTGCTGATGTCCAGTGTAGCCTCAGGTTGAGCTTTACTGTTGCCCTCTGATGCAGAGGTTTATCTTTCCTGGAAGGCCAATGGTGTCCCCTGCTTCTCCCCTCTACCATCCCGGGTCACACAGACCTAGCTGGGTCCCTGCTTATAGTTCCGCTTTCCGCCATGCCAGCAGGTGGCGCTGCGTGTCCTCATGGCTTGTGACAAAATATAGAGCCTGGCAGTCCCACCACCGAAGGTATGCACATAGCAAGGCTACCTGCAACCTACAGCCTTCTGAAGCTGCCTTCGAAGGCAGCCTTTTGAGGTAGCTTTGTAGGGCAGCTTTCTGAGGGGGCCTTCTGAGGCAGCCTTCTGGGGTGGCCTTCTGAGGCAGCCTTCTAGGGTGGCCTTTTGAGGCAGCCTTTTGGGGTAGCCTTTTGGGGAGCTTTCTGAGGCAGCCTTCTGGGGTGGCTTTTTGAGGCAGCCTTCTGGGGCAGTCTTCTGAGGCAGTCTTCTGAGGTGGCCTTCTGGGGCAGCCACCTTTTGGCAGCTTTCTGAGGCAGCCTTTTGGAGTGGCTTTCTGAGGCAGCCTTTTGGAGTAGCCTTCTGGGGTGGCCTTTTGAGGCAGCCTTCTGGGGTGGCTTTTTGAGGCAGCCTTTTGGGGTGGCCTTCTGGGGCAGCCTTTTTTTGGCAGCTTTCTGAGGCATCCTTCTAGAGCAGACTTCTGAGGCAGCCTTTTGGGGTGGCCTTCTGGGGCAGCTTTCTCTAGCGGCCTTCTGGGGTGGCCTCTGGCTCTTCTGCTGCTTTTCTTCTTGCCAGCACTGATGTTTTTTCCGCTCTCTCCCTCCTGACAGGAATCCCGCGACCCCCACACCCCCCTGACATTTCTCCATACTACCCGCTGTCCCCTGGGGCCGTGGGGCAGATTCCCCATCCGCTAGGATGGTTAGTACCACAGTAAGCATCCCTCTTTATTATTACTACTATTATTATTATTATTATTACCGTTATTATTACAGTTATTATTATCCCACTGTCTCATTGCCCTCGGGTTTCACCTCATTCCTCAGTTGGTCCTTCAGTGTTCCCTTGGTTCCCAATCCTCGCCGTACTCGCCAGGCTCGCTGTACTCGCCATACCCGCTATATTCTGGTGCTCAGCTGTGCGTCCAGCCCCCCAGCCTTCCTGCATTGCCCCTTCTTTTGCCAGAATTTCACTGTAAAGCTAGTTCATGGCCACTTGCAGTGCCCAGTGCAGCCAGCAGAGGATGGGCCTCTCCCTTCACTCTGCTTTCTTACTCTCTGAGCAGTTCTTCCCCCTCAGATACTCTCTCTGTGGACATGGGGCCTGGGACCCTATAAGGTGCTTTGTGATTCCAGCGTTGCATAAATAAAACTGAACTGACCTGAAATGAATGTTAATATTATGGTTAGTGTTCTGCTGTGCTGCTGTACTGCTAAGCTGGAGTGACCTCGTCGACCTGTGTGACCCGAGGACAGTCTGAGAAAGCCTCACGCTGAGAGATGTCACTCCCGCAGTGCCATGTGCCTTTCAAGGGTCTAACAGCCAGCCCGCGTCCTTAACGAGCGCACTACCTGCTGGCTATTAAATAACACTGTTATCTTATTAAATAACATTAAAGATCAGCTTTTGCTGAGCATGAAATTTTTAGGCTGAGCATTGATTCTGTCAGCCCTAAGGGCTGCTATGAACTCCATCTTCCCAAGTGGATTTCAGCAGAGATGTGAGAGTTGTTCACGCAAAAGGCCTATCAGACCAAACCGAATGAGACAGCTGGCTCTACACCTGCCCATTACAGCTGTTTGCTTCCTCGTGTCGAACCCTTGTCCCGATCCCTCTGGGTGCGCTGTCGCTCCCCTAACCCATCTGGGGACCCCGAAGAGCTACAGCAGGCCGTCCTTGTTGCTGCCCCCCTCCCTGGCCCTGAGTTACTCCTTTGTGGTGAAAATACTACTTTGCATGTTGCTGTATTGTCCAATTAGAGTAATGAACCGTGATTGCCAGTCTTTTACCCACAATTCCACATGGGGACTCTCCCTTGGTAACTCTTGTCAACACTTGTTAATATGACAAAAGGCTACAAATTAAGCTCTGTTAATTTAATGTTTTCTCACCGCGATCTAAATACCGAGAGAGGCCGGGAGCCTCGGCACAGGCCTTTGATTTGCTGCACTTTATTTTGGTATAAATTTACATTCATTATTGTTTTCTTTGGATGTGTAGACCTCAATTAGCGTGATGGCTCCATTAAAGCGTTGGGCGCTTCGTCTTTAATTATCACAACAAAACACCTAGTTCCAGCTTGGGGAGAGGGATTCCACCGACACAAGCAGGGTTATAAAATTTAATTAGCCATTCCTATCAGATTTGTGCCATTCAAATTGTTCAGAGTTTGCTGCCTTTGATCCCCACTCTGCAATCCCCAAGATTTTTGTTCTGATCAAAAGAGAATAAAGCTGGGAGCGCAGGGAGATTTTACCTTCTGCTCTCTTCCCCTGCCTTTCTTCTTGGCAGGCAAGGTCAGCCGGTCTACCCCATCACCACGGGCGGATTCAGGCACCCCTACCCCACGGCCCTCACCGTCAACGCCTCCATGTCCAGGTGAGATGCTTTCTGGGAAATAGGTGCAGAACATGTTGCATTTCGGATTCCCTTTCTGAGAGAAGCGCGGCCGACGCGCAGCGATCTTGTGAGAACTCCCGCCTCTGCTTACCCCACGAGATGAGCAGCTCATGGATGCTGAAATATTAATCTTCCTGCTGATTTTATGAGTCCCTGTAAATCGCGTTTATCCAGCTGAGCTTCCTAAGGGATGTCGGAGTTTGTATGTCTGTCTTTGCTACAGTCTCTATCTTACGTGCAAAGTATCAAACTTTTGGGGGGGGGGGGGGGTAATCTACAAAATGGCCGGTCAGCTCATGCTTTGCTGCAGATTTACTGGGTGAGATGTAGCAGCAGCTGTATGTGAGCAGCCAGAGACCACATTCTGGGCACAGGCCTGCGGCGTAATCGCGGTTCTTCTTACGCACGACCTGGGCAGCGCTCGGTGCCCCAGATGGCGCAGCTCAGTCAGAGTCGGTGCCGCTGAGCTGTGCCTGTGTGTGGCGGAATGCTCTGGGCCGTTCTCCTGGGCTCTCGTCCATGGGCTGTCCCCCGACCTCCTGATATTGGTGCCGGTATGAAGGTGAACGGTCAATTTGTCCGTCTCCAGGTGAACAAAAGAGGCTGTAGGGAAGAATACGTCATTCAACCGCAGGGAGTGCTGCAGACGTGCAGTGTGTCGTCCTGTCAGAAAAGCGAGCCGCATCTTATCTGACTGCAGTCATGTCCAGCTGCTGCACTGAGAAGAGGAGCCTTCGCTCCCCTGCCCCCCATTGGGGGCGGACCCTCCTTAGGCCCCACCTCCTGGCCACGATGCCCGCACGCCCTGTAGCCCGTGGCCCTGTGCTTAAGTGACGGCTAATTCGCCCTAATGAGGGGCTTATATTGTATCATGGTGTTTCCAGTGCGGTTAATTGCGTTGGTGGAAGGAGCTGGCAGATTTGCAGGGGGCTGGGAAGCGCCTAATGCATTTTGATGTGCTGTAATTAAATTAGCATCCGAGAGTAGGTACAGGCAGGCCGGTGCAGGGCCTGTGTTAGTGAATGTCTGTTAAATCTGGCGGCCTGCTACTCCATACATGCTAATGTGCTGCAGAGTGGACAGCTGGGGGCCTGGTCAGCCATTTTCTTGAGTTGTTTACCAGTCGTAGTCCTGACTCTTTGTACTGCAGAGAAAAAGTAGCAAAAATAACGACAAAGATCTCGTGGCTACGGCCTGTTTCCCGCATCCGAGTTCCAGGCCGCCCCACGTTCCGGGCCCCCGGCTAAGAGCCACACTGTGTATCATCTCTGCCAGCCACATTAGCATGCTAAATTAGCATGTTGCTAACAGGGCCTGCTTTGTAAGCCAGCAGCACCCCTCCGGGACCCAAACAGGTACCACGGGGTCTTGGAAACAGAAGACGAATAATAAAGGCTTAGGGTTATCTTGGTAATGGGGTGACAGGCGTATGCATCCGTTATTCTCTGAACGACACAGGAGAAACCACCCCCCCACACACACACATACACACACCCCTCCCCGGCCTTTGATATCCAACCCCCACCCCAACTCCCCCCCCCCATCTCGGTTCCCACAAGCCAGCCGACGGGTCATTAGACATTAAACAGCCGCCCAGCCACCTCGGATTGGCAATTAAACAGTCCTCACTGACCCCGGGCCTGCCCCCCCCCCCCCCAGATTGAGATGTTGGAGAAGCAGGGGAGCGGGGGGGGGCTCTGCCTGGATAAATTGGTCTGAGGCACCAGCCCAGCCGTGCTGGGGGGTTTTGTGCTGCTGCCGGATTGGCTTCAAAGAGGAGCGTGCCATCATGTTTTAACCATAACCTGTTCTGCGTGCTGATGTGGTGGGGGTGGGGGTGCGGGTGGGGGGGGTACAGAGTAAGGGATAATGACAGAGGACCAGGGTGGCTCTGAGGGGGGTGACTGGATGCAGAGGCAGGAGACGGAGGAGCAGAGCATTAACAGAAACATGTCAGCCGTGCCAGTGTGGGGGAGGGGCCACAGCGGCCCCGGGGGGCCCCTCCCAGCTCAAACTCGCTGCTCCTCGCAAGTTTGGGATCATCATTATCTTCTGGCTTCAGGGCCAAGCAGACACACTTCGCTGGATAATGAGCTGTTTAAAGGGAAAAAAGGGCTTTTTTCCCCGTCTCCCTTTTTTTGTACATCATCTGCTCTTCCTGACAGGCTACCTCACACTCACACACACACGCACACGCGTGTGCACTTTGGTCACTGTATGGTTACTGCATGCGGCACTCCCCCTTATAGGCACATGGCATTGAAGTAAGTGACACTGGCTCACACACACACACACACACACATATACACACTTTGCCGCCTGCCCCTGCTCCTCATATGGAACCCCTGCTCCTCATCCGGGGCCTCCGCTCCTCATCCGGGGCCCCCATTCCTGCCTGGCACCTGCCACTCGGTGTCACAGCACCCGAGCCTTTCACGGTTAATCCCCTCATCCCTGGGAGCTTCCCACAGGCTGCACGGCTGCTCTGTTTGAACAGGAACTGATTCATTATTCATGCCTCCCTATCTATTTAGAATAAGATTAGCGGGGTTTCTGCCCCTCTGCAGGGGGGTGGGGGGGTTGGGGGGTGCGGCCCCCTGGGGTCCCGCTGGATCCTTCCAGTGCCGCTGAGACCAATGGGCCGTTGTGACTGGGAGAGGTTCTGTGTGGAGAGTGTGAATGGGATTAAGTTAGACTAAGAACCTGCAGACAGTGAGAGCACCCCCTGCAGGGGCCTGCTGGTATCATAGCCCAGGCTGCACCAAGCAGCTGTGCATCTCCGTCTCTCTCCTTCTCCTCCTTCCCGCTCTGACTCTGACTCTGACCCTGACTCAGACTCTGGCTCTGACTTGGCTTTCTGACCTCTAGGTTCCCGCCCCACATGGTGCCCCCCCACCACAGCCTGCACACCACGGGCATTCCACACCCAGCCATCGTCACACCCAATGTCAAGCAGGAGTCCTCACACAGTGACATCGGGGGCCTCAACAACTCGTAAGTTCCATGCAGGCAGCACTACTGTGTGGAGAGTGAGGGTCTCGTAAAATCATTCAAGAAGCTTACCAGTTCAGACCCGGCTCAGTCGTGAACCTGAGTGACCCCGAGAGATTTAAGTGGCCCCCGGAGAGGGCAGGGCCGGCACCATCTGACGGCACACTGGACCTGCCTCCTTCCTCCCACAGGAAACATCAGGACTCCAAAAAGGAGGAGGAGAAGAAGAAACAGCCTCACATCAAGAAGCCACTGAACGCCTTCATGCTGTACATGAAGGAGATGCGGGCCAAGGTGGTGGCGGAGTGCACGCTGAAGGAGAGCGCCGCCATCAACCAGATCCTGGGCCGCAGGGTGGGTGACCTCTCATCCGTCTGGCCGTCGCCGTCGCCAACATGCTTCGTGCATGTTTGAATAATGACATGGGTGACCCCTCCCCCCACACAGTGGCATGCTCTGTCCAGGGAAGAGCAGGCAAAGTACTACGAGCTGGCCCGCAAAGAGCGGCAGCTCCACATGCAGCTCTACCCGGGCTGGTCGGCGCGGGACAACTATGTAAGTATTTAAAGTTTTTCAACTTTGCGACTTTAAGTGAGCCACCAGGGCTCCCTGCAAGGCAGGGTCTGTACCCAAGGCCTGTGCTGCCCTTGGGGTGTGTAGCAGAGGCGGGGCGGTTAGCAGAGGCGGGGCGGTTAGCAGAGGCGGGGCGGTTAGCAGAGGCTGGGTGGTTAGCAGAGGCTGGGCGGTTAGCAGAGGCCGGGTAGTTAGCAGAGGCCGGGGCGGTTGGCAGAGGCCGGGGCGGTTGGCAGAGGCCGGGGCGGTTAGCGGAGGCGGGGCGGTTAGCGGAGGCGGGGCGGTTAGCAGAGGCGGGGCGGTTAGCAGAGGCGTGGCGGTTAGCAGAGGCCGGGTATCATGCAACGTTTCCACACAGATGCTAACTAATCAGAGAGGCATTTAAAAGGAGGAATATTTTGTCATGGTATCGCCGCAGCCTGCCGTACAATAACTACAAGTTTGCCATTTATCTTTATTTGACTGATAAACAACAGGGCAAAAAAAAGAAGAGAAAACGGGAAAAGCAGGCAGGGGATGGCAGCGGTAAGTGAGCTGCAGTTACCTCCACGATGGGGGGTAGCTATCACGTTACCTGTTATGTTAGAGCAGAGTTTCTTAACCCAGTCCTCAGGGACCTCAGACAGCCCACATTGTTGCTCTCCTCCAGCTCCCAGCACACCTGAACCAAAAATGCAAGCCCACTAAATAACACTAAATACCTGATACAGGTGTGCTGGGAACTGGGAGGGAGCAACGTTGTGAACTGTCAGGGGACTGGGTTGAGAAACACTGATTTAGATGATATCTATCAAATCATGTTATGTTAGAGGATAGCCATCACATCACTGTGGTTACCTGTTATAGTACAGGATTTCACCACATCACTGTGGTAATCCGTTATAGTACAGGATAGCATCACATCACTGGTAATCTGTTATAGTGCAGGATAGCATCACATCACTGGTAATCTGTTATAGTACAGGATAGTATCACATCACTGTGGTTACCTGTTATAGTACAGGATAGCATCACATCACTGTGGTTACCAGTTATAGTACAGGATAGCATCACATCACTGTGGTCACCTGTTATAGTACAGGATAATCAACACATCACTAAGATTTTCTCTGATGTTACAAGATCTCCATCCTGTCATTATTATTACCTCTTATGTTAAAGGATAATTATCATCTGACTATGGTTACCTACAGAATAGCCATCGTGTTGGTATGGTTTACCTCTGACTACAAGATAACCATTGTGTCACTGTGGTTACCTTTGACTACAGGATAACCATTATGTCACTATGGTTACCTCTGACTCCAGTATAACCATTGTGTCATTATGGTTACCTCTGGCTACAGGATAGCCATTGTGTCACTATGGTTACCTTTGACTTGATGATAGCCATTTTGTCACTATGGTTACCTCTTATTACAGGATAACCATCGTGTCACTACGGTTACCTCTAACTATAGAATAGCCATTGTGTCACTGCAGTTCCCTCTAATTGCAGGGTAGCCATCCTGTCACTATGGTTACTTCTGACTGTAGAATAACCATTGTGTCAATATGGTCCCCTCTGACTACAGGGTAGCTATCATGTCTCTAAGGTTACCTTTGACTTCAGGATAGTCATCCTGTCTCTACAATTTCCTTTGACTTGGGGATAGCCATTGTGTCACTATGGTTACCTCTGAATACAGGATAGCCATCATGTCACTATCGTCATAGTACTTATAGGATTTTCACCATTTCATTTCTGTTTTGGCTATGGTACCTACTATAATAGTGGATGGCCATTGTGTCATTGTGGTGTACATTTACGATTGGACATAATAATCCTGTCACTATAGTTACATCCTGTGATGAGGGATAACCATCATGCCACCATGCTTACGTCCTCTGAAGGGGATAGCAGTCATATTTTTATGGTTACATCCTATGGTAGGAGATAACCATAATATCACCATGGTTATATCATGTGTTGGGGGATAACTGCCATGTCACTATGGTTATATCCTATAATGAGGAATAGCCACCAGCTTTTGTTCATCCCTTGCCTGACACATTATCTAATGCAACATTTAAACATCAGCTTGCTTGTTTCTGCTCCATGTTAAATACTGATGACTAACTGGCATTGCATGACCCCCTGCCCTGGTACCAACGTTGTGATGCTTTGAAATGGATCGACGTCCAGATGTTTGTTATATTTTTGACAGAACTGTGCAGTGTCATGCCTGTGCTTAGTGTGACTGGTGATGTACGTGTTATGAGTGTGTTTAACTTGGGCTGTCGCTGACTGCGCTGATGCATGCTTTGTGGAAAACATAAAATCACCCACATCTCTCTATTAAGGAGGTTTGCTAATTCTAATTCATCATCATTATTATTATTATTATTATTATTATTATTGATTCTGAATTCTTTTGATTCATCAGTTTTTTTGTACATCAAAGGAGACTTTCAGAGATCGTGTACTTGTGCTCACCTCGGTCCTGATCCGTTTTAAAGGCCTGTATCTGTTCTTTTCTTTTTCCAGAACACAGAGAATATTTTCCAAACCCTTGCCTTTCCCTTCCACCGATTACAGGTGCTAATGTCATTTTGAGTCTTCAATTACTAACTTGTTTCTCCTCTTTTTGTTAATTATGTATTTATTTATGTAAATGTATGTGCAGTATATATTTCAACACAGTTGTTTAAACACAGAAGTATAATTCATTGCCGATGTGTCTTTTTTTAACGGATGTTTGACTTGTTCATTTATTCTGCTCCGAGCACAAGTGTGGTTTTTTCTAATGATGCTGCTCTCATAGGTCATACATAATTAAAGAGTACTCCCCATTTGGCAAATTTAATATGCAGTATATTAATGTGACTCTGTCTCAGAAGTCAAACTGCAGGCGTTGAGACTGGTAACAGAGATTGGTAACTAGAGTAAACCTCCTTAATCTCTTTGCTTTAGTCGCTACGCCTGTCCAGCTGCCCCCGCATGAGCACTCGGTTAACCCCCCTCCCCCGCTAACGCTACGCAGTCTGAGCATAAAGACAGACCGCTGCTGCTCTGCTGCCTAAAAGCTCCTGGCTGGACCTCTAACTGGCTCTCTGCTGCAGCTCCACTTTGCCATTTCCCACTGCACCTCCTCCCTTCCAGCTGTGCCCAAACACAGACAGACAGGCAGGCAAACAGACAGGCAGTCAAACAAGCAGACGCACAAAGAGACGGGCAGACAGACAGATAGACAGGCAAACAAGCAGACGCACAAAGAGATAGGCAGACAGACAGGCAGACACGCAAACAAGTTGGCTGAGCGATGATCCAGGCAGAGTAATGTTCTGCCCTCTGCCAGTTTCCTGTTACCTTTGTGCTTGTGGTATTTTCGCAGTAACAGAGAGCGTAGCCTCGTCCAGACGACGCGGCTCTGCCAGTCGTGTGTATTTCTGCTGCTTCTCTGTGCCACTAACCGCCCCGGCCTGCAGTCTGCGGCACCACATCCCAACAGACCCCCTGCTCTACACTCCCCTCCAGCCACTAGCATCCGCACCAGTTACACAGAGAAAGCTAATAATCACATGATTGACAGTTTGGAATCAGCAGATTGATTTGTTTCCTTTTTTCTTAATTTCTGTCCCTCTTTTCTGCCTTGGTCATAATTTTTTTTCCAT
>JAODJU010000041.1:537799-553679 GCA_026776725.1 Gnathonemus echidnorhynchus
AGCACACGCAGCTGCTTGTGTGCGAACGTGTCCGACCCCAGAGCACACGCAGCTGCTTGTGTGCGAACGTGTCCGACGCCAGAGCACACGCAGCTGCTTGTGTGCGAACGTGTCCGACCCCAGAGCACACGCAGCTGCTTGTGTGCGAACGTGTCCGACGCCAGAGCACACGCAGCTGCTTGTGTGCGAACGTGTCCGACCCCAGAGCACACGCAGCTGCTTGTGTGCGAACGTGTCCGACCCCAGAGCACACGCAGCTGCTTGTGTGCGAACATGTCTGACACCTGAACACGCACAGCTGCCTGTGTACAAATATGTCTGACCCCTGAACAAACACATCTGCTTGTGTATGAACATTTCCAACACCAGAACACATACAGCTGCTGGTGTACAAGCATATTCGACACGAGAACACACAATGCTGCTTGTGTGCAAACATGTCTGACCCTTGAACATACGTAGCTGCTTATGTACAAATGTGTCCAACTCCTTAACACACACAGTTGGTCTTGTATAAACGTGTCTGACCCCTGAACAAACACATCTGCTTGTGTACAAACATGTCTGACCCCTGAACCCTCGCTTTTTTCACTGTGTATTCCTCCATTCATTATATTTGCCTTAAGCAGTACATTTGATTAGTCATTTAGACAAAAACCTATTTGGTTAGAGCCTTTTACTCACTATGTAATTTGCATGGAAGTTAATAAGTAACTGGAGGCAGCATCTTTGAGGACAGAAAGAGTCTGTGCGCCCTGGGGAGACCCATGGCCAAACTCCTACTGTAGCCTACAGACTCGCACAGAACCAAACCCTTACTGTGGCCTTTGGACACACAGATCCAAACTCCTACTGTAGCCTACAGACTCGCACAGAACCAAACCCTTATTGGGGCCTACAGACTCACACAGAACCAAACTCCTACTGCAGCCTATAGATTAGCACAGAACCAAACCTCTACTGCAGCCTACAGACACACACAGAAGCAGACCCTAACTGGGGCCTATAGACACACAGAACCAAATCCCTGCTGCAGCCTGTAAATCACCCTCACTGATTCCTGACAACTTCACCAAACTGCTTCTCTATAATTTAGGGCATATCTACCTTTCAGTGAGTAGTGGTGACTTAATGTGGGTAGTGGTGGCTTAATGGTCAGGGATGCGCACTTATAATTGAAAGATTGTGGGTTCAAACCCCGACCAGCAAGGCACCCTGAGCAGGGTACCGCCCCCAAGCACTGCTCCCCGAGCACTGAATTAGCTGCCCCCAGCTATGTCACATTGTCACATATGGGTTAAATGCAGAGGACACATTTCGTTGTTCTGCACTGTGTGCTGTGGTGTGTCAACAATGACAATTAATCACTAAATTCTAAAATTCTCCAAGGAGTTGCTCCCCATTGGCCTGCTTGCCCCTCCCCATCCCCGCACTGCTCCTCTCTGAGTATCTCCTGTCCGCCTATCAGTGCTCATCGCTTAATTGTTCCCTCCCCTGGGTCACGTAATCGACGCTTAGCCGTCACGTGGGCCAGCCTACACACAGAGGCGCTGCTTCTTATACGTTTCCCCTTCGTGTCTGACACAGAGCAGCCTGGTGTCGCACGAGTTCGATGTGCTTTATTTAAAATGCGATTCACCATAAAACAGCACCGAGGTACACGGTTCTGCAAATATCTAATGTGGTTGAAAAAGGCCGGCATGAGGTACGAGAGCAGCTCCACTCATGAGCAAACGCATGTTTAATCCCCAGTGAGGGTAAAGCCTCCGATTACGTAAACATGTGACATCCCCATCCGGCCGCGTGATTGGGTGGCTCTGAGCACGGGGCCCCACACCTGCAGCCCGCTGTCGGGCCCCGGCTGACGTGAGCGCCGCGCCGCTGGGCCGCATCTGAGCTTGGCGTGTGGTGGCGGCGGCGGCGCCTGAGGATGCACAGAGTGGCAGCCGCATGGCGAGGAGCCCGGCAGCGTGGGGGCTGCCGCTCGGTGCTCACTGATGAGATGACACTTGTGGTGGTAATAGTTAATAAATCATGACTTGTTGCGGGGGGGGGGCACATCAATCCTGCAGAAGAATGGGGGTTAGGATCATTACGAGAGACCGAGCAGCGCTCACTTCTGTCACTTCCTCCTGTAATGGCCTCAAGCTGTCACCACTTCCTGGGAGACTTAATACTTTTAAACAAAAAAAAAGTTTTTTTTTACCCTTTATTTTGGAGAGGAGAGAAGGGGAGACAGGCAAGGTGGCGGTCCCACGGAGACTGTGAGCGCCTTCTAATGATCGCGCTGGCTTCCGCTGCCGGCCCGGAGCTGGCGATGACACAGAGGCTTGACTTTGATTGGAAATGAATGCTGCACTGTTGAAGAAAACGATTTGACAGCGGTGGAGCAGGGTGTGTGTGTGTGTGTGTGTGTGTGTATGTTCACCTCTGTGTGTGTGTGTGTGTGTATGTTCACCTCTGTGTGTGTGTGTGTGTGTGTACGCGCATGTGTAAGTCTGTGTGTGTATGTTCACCTCTGTGTGTGTGTGTGTGTACGCGCATGTGTATGTATGTGTGTGTGTGTGTGCCTCTGTGTGTGTGTGTGTGTGTGTGTGTGTGTATGCCTCTGTGTGTGTGTGTGTGTGCGCGTGTGTGTGTGTGTGTGTGTGTGCGTGTGTGTGTGTGTGTGTGTGTGTGTGTGTGCGCCTCTGTGTGTGTGTGTGCGCCTCTGTGTGTGTGTGTGCGCCTGTGTGTGTGTGTGTGTGTGTGTGTGTGTGTGTGCGCCTCTGTGCAAGCAGGGAAATTACAATATTAAAAGCACTGAATTAGCCAGAGGTGCTTAAGTGAATGAAAAGCGGCAGAATGAGGCTGAATGAGGCGACGTCTCTGGCAGGTGTGGGTGTTGGAGTGACTCACCGGCGGGTGCCTCTCTGCACACACTGCCTCCCTCCCCCAGCGCCTGCTGCTCCTGCACTCCGCCTGCCCGCCTGCCCAGCCGCCTTCTCCACCGCTGCCTTGCTGTCTGTCTCCTCCTCTCTATCTTCCTTTGCTTCTCCCTGACCGTGTGGCAGCGAAGTCTTAAAATGCTTCAGACTGTTGCCTTATTAAGCAGCCGTCAGCGTTTGAGTAATTCAGCCTCAGAAAAGGCCGTTTGATGGCCGCAGGCTGACCGAGCAGTGCGGTCGGCTCACGGTTTCAAGCTCCCTCTATTGCAACTTATTTATTTTGCTGAAACTGTCCCCCATTTTTGGGACAGAATCCTGACAGTCTTTTGTGCTGACAATTTCTCACCTATGAATTCAGCCCTAGTCTTCCTTCATTTGCAGAAAAGGCAAATACATCAACTCTGAAATTAACAAGGCAAAGGAAAGGTCAAAGCTGTGCTGAAATCTCACATTTAGGCACCTTAAAAAGGCTCAATGCAAAGCAGTGCACTGGCAAGCTGAAGACATGGAACTCTAAAATGCAGGCTCAAGATTAAATAAGTCAAAGCTCCAACAGCGATGCAATATTTGCAGATTTTATATGAAGCATCACCTTACTGGCCGAGCTACAGACCGTCACTGTGATTATCTGCTACCTGCCAACCAAGCCTCTTCCACTCGTCTGTAATTGCGGGAGGTACGAGCAGTCCAGGAGAGCAGGGGCAGCGTGTCAGCCGTCCATCAGCGCGCTAATGACGCCAGTGCAGTGGCTGTGCCCTCCGGGCCGGGCCGGGCCGGGCCGGGCCCCACCCCGCACCGGGGCCGGTCTTGATCCACATTTACACAAACACACTGACAATCTGTGGTCTCGGGGAGGCTCTGCAACGACGACGACGACACCGCCGTCAATTATTTCCCAGCTGCTGTGGCGGCGTGTGCTGCCCTGCGTTTGTTAAAAATGCAGTCGCACCTATTAGCAGCTACAGCGGCGGCGTGGGGCTCCCTGCAGCGGTCCGGCCACTTGTCAGGGCCACTTTAGGTGGGGGGGTGTACAAGTCAAACCAAAGAGGGGGGAAATAACTATATTACCCCCGCAGAGAAAAGCGGGATGACAGCAGAAGGTCAAATGTAGTGATGAAATGGTGCAGAAACAGCAGCACATTAGTGCCAAATCCACAGTTTGTGCCAAATAATTTTAGGTCATTATTGGGTGTTAAACCAGATCGATCAGCGCAGAATCTGAAACGACACACTTTGGTCTCACAGACTGAATATGTTTCATAACCGGCCCAGGACCGAGACAGAGGAGCGAGTCCCGAAAGCAGACCACCCCCCCACCCCAGACACACTCATGCGCAGCTTGATCTTTCCATTAGACGGGATCGATTTTCCCGGCCTGCTGCCCTGCCTTCCAAACAGAAGAGGAAATTAATCTCTTTGATTTCATCTGCAAAATTAAAGAAGGCTGTCTGTGAACGTGTAAGTGGGGGTGTCTTTGATGTGCCCCCACTCATGTGTGTCAACAAGGCCCAGAGGAACAGTGTGTGGCAGCGTGATATGGCCGACCATTCCCGCTTCCTGGGGACTATAATGATAATGAAGATGATGAAGATGATGTTGAGAATGATGGAAGAATAAATGTAAATGAATGCGAAGAGCTGGGCATCGTCGCTGTTTGCAGAGCTGAAGACTGAGGCTGGATCAGGACTGACTGTATCTGTGGAGGGTGAATGAAAACATGCTCATTTTGCAGACAGATTCTGTGGGGGGTGTCCAGGAGGGGGTGTGCTATGGCTTCAGATGGGTCAGATACAGCTGTGAAGGAACATAAATGGAGCCGCTTCACTGGACCCTCTTGGGGAGCTAGAGGAGGTCACAACACAGCCTTTTCAAGCCTCTCCAGGAGCTAGAGGAGGTCACAGCAGAGCCGTTTCCAGCCTGTGGGAGGTAGAGGAGGTCACAGCACAGCCTTTTTCAGCCTCTGGGAGGTAGAGGAGGTCACAGCACAGCTTTTTCCAGCCTCTGAGAGGTAGAGGAGGTCACAGCACAGCCTTTTCCAGCCACTGGGAGGTAAAGGAGGTCACAGTATAGCTTTTTCCAGCCTCTGAGAGGTAGAGGAGGTCACAGCACAGCCTTTTGCAGCCTGTGGGAGGTAGAGGAGGTCACAGTATAGCCTTTTCCAGCCTCTGGGAGGTAGAGGAGGTCACAGCACAGCCTTTTCCAGCCTCTGGGAGATAGAGGAGGTCACAACACAACCTTTTCCAGCCTCTGAGAGGTAGAGGAGGTCACATCACAGCGTTTTCCAGCCACTGGGAGGTAAAGGAGGTCACAGCACAGCTTTTTCCAGCCTCTGAGAGGTAGAGGAGGTCACAGCACAGCCTTTTGCAGCCTGTGGGAGGTAGAGGAGGTCATAGCACAGCCTTTTCCAGCCTCTGGGAGGTAGAGGAGGTCACAGCACAGCCTGTTCCAGTTTCCAGCTGTACGGTAAGATGACACCCTGAAAGTTGGGTGAAACCTTGAGCTTTGCTCAGTAGAAGGGAACACATAAGAAATCTGTAAGGAAATGTGCTTATGTTAGACACTATAGATCTGCAGGCAGCATTATTCATATGTGTGAATTATCAATGAAAATTTGCTTAAAATTTATTTCTGCTTTTAAAGGTCAGTCGTTCGTTTGATGAACAGGGGGGCTGACCACGGAAATGCTGGAGGTGATCAGGTGCCTGCGTAAAACATATAAAATAAAAAACACATATTGAATCATTTCAAATGTTACATGTCTTTATGAGTTACATGACTTTTTGCTACTAGGACACTTGGTCTGTCATTATACAATAATATATATCATTATAAAATAATAATAATACCCTATTATTATTATTATATTTTGGGAGTTTTTTTGGAATTAAAACATGTTTTCGGTGTAGCTTGTCATAACTGAGTACACACAGTAATGATCCCCCCATGTCTGCCGCCAAAACTATCTGGCCTTAAAATGTGCTGTGAGGCTTTCCATGAACAATGGGATTTAAAGGGGAATTTCAATTAGAGCAAAATCAAATGATCAAGCAAGCAAACAACAGACTTCTCACTTTAGCCTGAAGGCCTGGATTATACTTGCAGAACTGAGCTTGGACTAGATCTTCCAGTGTAAAAGAGCGCAGACAGAGATGTGGCTCTCCCTGAAGATCCTGATTAGAATAGACTAATAAATCTGTAGCATATCCTTTTGCTAGCTAATCTAACTTTTGGTTCGATGGGAGCACCTCCCAAACTCAGGCTACCTCCACACTGTTACGGTTTTGTTTAAAAACACGAACATTGTTCTCCTTTTTTGCCTTTCGCCCACAGTACGCCCTCACAGTCATATATACTTTTGAAAACAGTTTCAGTGTTCCTGTGTAGATGTGTGAAACCAGAGACTTATGAAAATGCAGGAAAGTGCTGTAATTAGTCCCCACGCTTCACTTGACCTATCCATAATTTGATCCCACTAGTTACACCCTGCTGTTGTCTGATCAGTCACCTGGTCACCCGACACAGAAGTGATCATGATTCCAACAGAGCGGATATGGAGGAACATCTTCAAAAGGTGCTTGTCACTACCCAATCTGTACAAGTCAGTTTTCTCCCAAATTAGTTCATTGCAGGCGGCACCCCACAGCCAATAAAATCTTTCATAGCTGAGGGGCATGGTTTGTCAGAGTTACTGGGTATGTGTCATGCTCCGCTCGTCCAATCCTCCCGTGTGCCACGCCCCCTCACTACCTCATGTGGAATCCCTGTGTTTACCAGCTGCTTCTTGTTGTTGTTGATTAGTCCAATGTATTTAAGTCTGCAGTAGGTATGTTTTCCCCAGTCTGGGCAATTACGTCCGTCTTTTACTTTGCCTCGTGTTTCGTGTTGTTTGCTAAATAAATCCCTAGTCTACCCGATTCCTCGGCTCTGGCTCCTGCTTCCCCGCTCTGAAGTCAGGATAGAATGAGCGGACTCCACAAGAAGACAC
The DNA here is from genome assembly GCA_026776725.1 of Gnathonemus echidnorhynchus. Taxonomy (NCBI): domain Eukaryota; kingdom Metazoa; phylum Chordata; class Actinopteri; order Osteoglossiformes; family Mormyridae; genus Gnathonemus; species Gnathonemus echidnorhynchus. Next base: position 544,712 of record JAODJU010000041.1, read on the forward strand.
CCACCCTGACCGAGGAGCAGTACCCTGGTCTGGTAAACGAGGTCTTTTACTGGCTAAATCAGCCCAATGGGGAGGAACCCCTCCCGATTCTCAACCCAGCGTTGTTCATTAAACCGGGATTCTCCGCGACTTCACTGCCTGCACTGCCAACAGCTCATCTGCCCGCCGCTTCACAGCCTGTCAGCAGCTAGTCCCTTCCAAGGGACGTGCCTGACCTTAAAGGGGGCCAGGTCTATTGGGGATGCCATCCCGCGGGTCCCCAAGTTTAGTAAAAAGGTGGTTCCTGTCTTGGCAGTTCCTGCTCCGCCCTCCGTGGTTCCTGTCCCGGTGGTTCCTGCTCCGCCCTCCGTGGTTCCTGTCCCTGCTCCATTACCTGCTGCCCTAGACCCTGCTCCCATGCCCCCGGCTCCCATCCCCGAGGAGGTCCCTGATCTCCCAGACCCTGCTCCTATGCACCTGGCTCCCATCCACAAGGAGGTCCCTGATCCCCTGGACCCTCTCCCGTGACCCCAGTCCCTGTCCCGAGGAGGTCCCAGACTAGCTTGAGTGGGACCCCTTGGGGATTTTCCTGATTGCCCCACTGAACCCCTCCAGTGGGTCACCCCAGCCAACACCCCAGCATGGTAGATCCCACCCGGGCCCTCATCTCTCGTCCTTACAGAGGGGAAGATGACACCTGCGCTGGGGTCGGGTTCCACCCAGCTTGCCTTCAGTCCCCCTGGCTTTGGCTTGGCAGTCGCCTGAGGTTCCTCCAGCTCCTGCTTGGCGGTCACATGTGGGTCCCCCTGCAGTACCTCATTGGCCAGCTGCGGTCTCCTGCGGGTCCCCCAGCTCCGACTCATTGGTCGCCTGCACCGTCGCCGGCTGTGGCAGTGCCTTCGCCTGCCGCGGCTTCCACTCCCTCCTCCCCTCCTCCAGTGTCCCCTTCTCCTCCCTCCTCACCCCCTTCGGCGTTCCATCCAGCTCCTACCTCACGGTCGCCAAGGGTCTCTTCGAGTCTGGCCTCATGGTTGCCTACAGCCCCTGCGGCTCCTGTTTTCTGCCTGCTGGGGTTCCCTTTGGCTCCATGTTTCCCCCCACCCTTTGCCTCCTTGCCCCCTGCCTTTGTGCCCTCTGTGTTTGCTCCTCGTCCTTCAGTGCCTTTGTTCCCTTCTGGTCCCTTCGTGCCTCCTGTTGGCTTGTCCCCTGTCCCTTGGTGTTGTTCCTCCGTTGTCCCCTTCCTTGGTGTTCGGTTCTGGGTTCCTGTCCTTGGTGCCCCTGTGTCTGTCTGCGTTCCCTGTCGTGTGTCGTTTGTTGTCTGAGTTGGTCTCCTTGTGTCTGTTCTGTATGTCGGTGCTGTTCCCTTTGGTCCGCTTGTGATTTTGCTTTTGTTTTCCCAGGTTTCATCATGCTCCTGGTCTTGTCTCTCCACTCCCTTAGGGCGCACCCGGAGTGCGTGCCTTTGGGAGGGGGATCCTCTCGTGCCCGCTCGTCCGATCATGTGTGCCACACCCCCTCGCTACCTCGTGTAGAATCCTGCACCCCACAGCCAATAAAATCCATAATAGCTGAGGGGCAGGGTTTGTCAGAGTTACTGGGTATGTGTCGTGCCCCGCTAGTCCGATCCTAAAGTGTGCCATGCCCCCTTCGCTACCTCATGTAGAATCCCGTGTTTACCAGCTGTTTCTTGTTGTTGTTGATTAGTTCAATGTATTTAAGTCTGCGTTAGGCATGTTTTCCCCAGTCCGGTCATTGATGTCCATCTTTTGCTTTGCCTCATGTTTCATTTTGTTTGCTAAATAAATCCCTAGTCTACCCCATTCCTCGACTCTGACTCCTGCTTCCCTGCTCCAAAGTCAGGACAGTATGGTTTGTCAGAGGTATTGGGCATGGAATGTCAGAGTTGTTGGGCCAGGTTTCTCAGAGTTACTGGGGCTGGTTTGTCAGAGTTACTGGGTGTGGTTTATCAGAGTTACAAGGTGTGGTTTCTCAGAGATAATGGACATGGTTTGTCAGAGTTACTGGGGCTGGTTTGTCAGAGTTACTGGACGTGGTTTCTCTGAGTAATTGGGGCTGTTTTGTCTGAGTTACTGGTCATGGTTTGTCAGAGTTACTGGGCCTGGTTTGTCATTTACTGGGCATCATTTGTCAGAGTTACCAGACATGGTTTGTCAGAGTTACTGGGCCTGGTTTGTCAGTTACTGGGCATGGTTTCTTAGAGTTACAGTACATAGTTTGTCAGAGTTACTGTGGATGGCTTCTTAGAATTATTGGGTCTGGTTTGTCACACTTACTGGGCATAGTCTTTCAGAGGTATTGGGCCTGGTGTGTCAGATTTACTGGGCATGGTTTGTCAGAGGTATTTGGCGTGGCTTGTCCGGGTTACTGGGCATCATTTGTCAGAGTTACCAGGCATGGTTTGTCAGAGTTACTGGGCCTGTTTTGTCACAGTTATTGGGGCTGGTTTCTCAGAGTTATTGGGTGTGGTTTGCCAGTTACTGGGCATGGTTTCTTAGAGTTACTGGGCATGGTTTGTCAGAGTTATTTGGCATGACTGGTCCGGGTTACTGGGCATAGTTCATAAGACTTATTTGACCAGGTTTGTCAGAGCTATTGGGCCAGAGTGTTGGTCAGAGTTACTGGGCCTGGTTTGTCAGAGTTACTGGGTGTGGTTTCTTAGACTTACTGTATTAGGTGTGGTTTGTCAGAGTTACTGGATGGTTTGTGCTGAACTGGTTTGGGAAAACAAATGACAGATACAGATTGGGTAGTGACAGCGCTTTCCTTATAGCTAACCTGTTTGCTGCTATAAACCGTGTTGCACAGTGTGACTGCTGCATGTCTACTCAAAAAGAAACTAATTTACTAGTCTCTGTGTCAAGCTGCACATGCCTGATTTAGGCAAATAGCTACATCATATGTTTTCACTTGTTTAAGTATGGGTGGAAATACTTTTGTAAGCGATATGAATGCGCTGGTGGGGATGCGGATGGTTTCCTTTTGAATTGGTAGCAAAATGGATGCAGCCTCAGAGAGTAGCAGAGTGGCATATCAGTGGCCCTTCAGGTCCATCTATTTCAACTTTTCAGCTCTAGCTAAAAGCATATCTATTTCAGGAATGTTATGATACAGAGTGAAGGGTTGTGTGGTTTTTTTGTATTGGACTGGATGTACTGTAAAGCATCCTTGATTGTGCAAATAGTGCTATATATTCTTATTATTATTCTTATTATTATTATGAATAATAATAATAATAATAATAATAATATTGTTCTTACCTTCATTCTGAAACAGATCTCGGGGAGAAACGTACTCAGAGCCTAGTGCAGCCAGTGAATCAGGCTGGTCCTCGTAGTGCCCTCCATGTTTGCCATGAGATAATCGCCATGGCACCTGACGGCACTCCAGAAGCATCCTACAGCGCTGATGGAAGGCCACCGGCCCGCCCCAGCCCAGCCCAGCCGCCCCCGAGCTCACCAAACCGCAAGGGAGCTCTACACACATTTCACTGTCACATGGAGAGTCACTCTTGTCCTCAAGCCTTGATTGCGAGTCACAGTGAACACAAGGACTCAGCACTGCATTTATGCCAAAGGGTTGTGTGTGTCATGGCCATAATGCAGGATCCACAGGCAGTAAAACAACACAGCCAGGCTGAGTCCTGTCCAGAAAGAAGTGGATGGATTCAGCTTCCAGTCGTACATTTGGAGCCAAAAGTTTCATATCACACAGCACTTAGAAGCCAAATGTTAAAATATTACAGCACTGACAAGAGACCAGGAGCCGTGTCTGCTGTGCCAAGCTTTTGGTTTATTGCTATGTGTCAGTGTGTGTGTGTGTGTGTGTCTCGGTCTATCTGTGCCTTTTTGTTTTTACATTATTACATTATTATATGTTATTACATTGTGAGGACCCAGTTTCCCCACAATGGGATAAAAACCTGTAAAATCTGTGAATGCAATCAAAAAACTAAAAATTGCCTAAAGTCTTGTATTTCGCTTGGTTGCTTATGGTTAAGTTGGTTGGATAGGGGTTATGGTTATCATATTTAGGATTAGAGTGTGTGTATGTGTGTGCACATGCGTGTGTGTGCGTGTGAGTATGTGTGTGCGTGTCTGTGTGTGTGTGCGTGCGTGTGTGTATGTGTGTCTGTGTATCTGTGTGCGTGCATGTATGTGTCTGTGTATCTGTGTGCACGTACGTGTGTGTATGTGTGTGCATATGTGTGTGCACGTGCGTGGGTGTATGTGTGTGTGTATCTGGGTATCTGTGTGCATGTGTGTGTGCATGTGTGTGCACGTGCGTGTGTGTTGGTGTGCGTGTCTGTGTATCTGTGTACGTGCATGTGTGTTTGTGTGCATGTGCGTGTCTCTGTGTGTGTGCATGTCTGTGTATCTGTATGCGTGTGTGTATGTGTGTGCACGTGTGTGCATGTGTGTGCGCACGTGCGTGTGTGTGTGTGTGATGACCTCAAATAGCAGGGTCACAATGAGCAGTTATGGACCCATGTTTGTCCGCCTTTCAGTGTCACATATCCAGCAAAATACAGTGTCAAATAAGTCTTAATCGGGCAGGTGTCACATGGGGGCACTGGGAATATTCAGATTTCTGTGCCTCATAAACCCTCAGCGAGGTCATTTATCAGCACCCCCCAGATTCCGTCACCAGGTTCGAACTCAGGGCATTGTTCAGGATACAAATAACACATGTGACATTGAGGAACCACTTTTATGAACCTATTACAGCAGATGTTGTGTGTATTACAGGCATTCCTGTGCTTTCCAGTGCCTTAAGGTCATTTTTTTATTTTCCCAGATGTTCCCCTCATCTGGAATAAAATCCCTCCCTTTAGGTTCCTCTGCTTCCATGCTGCGTTTGGGACACCACTGCTGTCTGAGGTGATGAACTATGTGGGCACAGGGACCCCTGACCACGCCTCTTCCACACCCTGACCCGCCCACCATCTGCCCCACCCTCTCTTCTACCATACACACTGGAAATGTCGCAATGTATAAATGCAGAAGCCAGATCTCCTGTATCACTGCAGGCTGCATTTTGACCTGGAATGTTTGCCCAGCAGTCAAATCAAATAAGTCAGAACCAAACGGCTGTGTCCTTCAGTTAAAGATTCAGCTTAGAGATCACCTGGGGGGGGGGGTGGTCCTGGGGGGGCTTCAGCCTGAAGATCAGGATGGAGCACAAATGCCTGTTGTGTATTTGTCACGGTAAACATCCCTGCGATGGAGATGAATGGGGGACTGCAGATAAGCAGGGGGAGGGTGTGCAGGCCTCTCCTTCCTCAAGCATTAAATTCAAAGGGGGGGGGGCTCGAGCTGATCAGTCGTAAACAAAACAAGAAGAGGGGAAAACGCAGGAGCGATGTTTGTCATGTGATCAGCACGTTGGCGTAAATGATGTCATCCATCAGAGTGGACACTGCAATTTGCTAGCCATTTCCTCATCAATCACATGGGGAGGGGGCTCACAGGGACCGGCCAGCAGGAGCTACTAGAGGAGAGGCCAGCTGGGGGGGGGGGGGCTGCAGAGGATTTGTCTCACCTCATTACAGCCTGCCCACCCCCACTCGCCCTCCTCGGTTGCCAGCAGCAACATGTGGTTTTCATTGCAAGGCACGGTTGACCCCCCCAGCCTTTCTCCCAAGTGTGTGTGGGGGGGGTGCATTGACGCATGCTGAGTTATTTTCCTAGTGATTGACGCTGAGACATTCCCTCCCCTACCCCCACTGAGAAGAAGCTCTGCACACCCCCTTGTAGATCAATGGTCAGTTAGAGAACCCCCCCCCCCCACAAATCCAAACCGACTGCACTTTGTACTTGTCTTGTACTGCGCAGTGCTAATTAGGGTTGTGTCAGCTTGCTCTGTCTGCATTGTGCCAGATGTGCGGACACTGATGCTGCGGTTTCTGGGCTCCATGCCGCCCTGGTGGAGTGCAGGTGTCTGAAACCTCAGGCAGGCCTTTCTGCCCGTGAGTGTGGGCCAGAGCAGCTGAAGCCTGAAAGTGACACTCTGCCATGCAGGTGAGTTCAGCTGCCACGTGGAGCGTGTAGCTAAGCTGTCCACTCTGCAGCGCAGACCGCGGCCTGGGCTTCCTCTAGCTGTGTTTCAGCCAAGCTGCGGGGGATTTTTTGCACTAAACAGCAACATGATAATGCTCTGGAATGCACTTTCTGAAATTCATCTGAAGACGTGCTGTAATTACATTATAATTACGCCACAAGCTTGTTTGTCGGAGATGAAAGCAAACAATATCACTCAGCACGTCTTGTTATTTGAACAGAGCGGTAATCGCCAGCAGCTCTTCCTTTGAGCTGACTTTGAAACTTGTAAGAAACAAGTAGATCTTTGTTTTTTACTAAAATAGCAGTAAAGTGCCTGCAAGGAATTAAAAGTATAAATGGGCTCTAATGCAGGAGATAGCAGCTCTTCTTCTGTTTGCGTCTGTGCGTGGCGTGTTGGGATGCAGCTGCGTGGGAAGCCGACGGGGATGAGGTGCTGCAGCCAAACACAGCGGCAGCCAAAGCTGCTTCACGCATCCGCCTGCCTTTTGTGGCTGCGGAGGAGAAGCCCCTAACTGTCACTCTGATTGCAGCTGCCCCAGCTGCTCATGATGTCACCACCATTTCACATCAAAGGCTGCTATGCGAAAGTGAGATGACAATGCAATTAAAAATAAAGGTTTACTACTGTTTCCTAAACTCTCAAATTATCATCCTGTAGGTGTAACACATCATTTAACAAAGTCTCCACTGAACATCTGCATGAATGAGCTGTAAAATGCCAACCCTATGCTTTCTATTTACATATTGGTCCTCCTCCCCTCTCCTTCATCATCAGAGCCTCCGTGACACGGGATTCCCGGCCTTTCCAGGAGGACGCACTGCTGAGGCAAGTATACCCTTCTGCAGTGAAATCGTTTTGGACAGCTAAGTGCCAACTAAGGCATTGTAATAATAATGATAACAAACAGGTCTGCACAAGATGACAGGGAATGTTTGTGTCCATTAAACTCTGGGACAAGTGCAGTGGGGGTATACAGGGAAAAGTCACTCTGTACAGTGAGGGGCTACAGGGATGTGTTATTCTGTACAGTGAGGAGACACAGGAAGGACTTACTCTGTGCAGTGATGAGGACACAGGGTTGTGTTACTCTGTACAGTGAGGAGACAGGGAGGAGTTACTCTGTGTAGTGAGGGGCACAGGAATAAGTCACTCTGTACAGTGAGGGGCACAGGAACAAGTTACTCTGTACATTGAGGGGACACAGGGATGAGTTACTCTGTACAGTGAGGAGACACAGAGATGAGTAACTGTACAGTGAACGGCACAGGAACAAATTATTCTGTATAGTGGAGGGATACAGGGATGAGTCCTTATGTACAGTGAGGATCACAGGAAAAAGATATTCTGTACCTTGAGGGGACACAAAGATGAGTAGCTCTGTACAGTGAGGGGCACAGGAATTAGTTACTCTGTGCATTGAGCAGACACAGAGATTAATAACTTGTACAGTGAAGGGCACAGTAATAAGTTACTCTGTACAGTGAAGGGATACAGGGATAAGTCACTTTGTCCAGTGAGGGGATGCAAGGATGAGTCAGTCTGTACTATTAAAGCTCTTACTCAGAACAGAGAACCAATGTCATAGCTTCTAATAGAACAGCCTGCACCACTCAAATGTCATGACTGTATCATATTTAAATGTTTGCAGGCTTAATAGCATGCCCAAGTCTGTACTGTTTTAAAGGTGCTGGAGAACAAAAATCTGACTTTACCTCAGCATAGTTGAATGAGGAGAGTTTGGTTTATGGAACTGACATACCATGAATCTCAAACACTGTTGTTCCCTCTTTCTACTATAAAGAAGGTGGTAAAACGGGGTGATTCAAAAGTCTTAGACTGTTACTTAACTACACCCTCAAACTTAACATATACCCACCTACTTTCAAGCCCAGTGGACCTCAGCATGTATTTTCTCTCTCGAGGGGCATGCCTGCACAGTTTCCATAAGTGCACCTGGTGAGGGGAAAAAAATATACTGACAGCCATTGATGTAAGGTTATGTATTACTATTAACCTAGGAAGCTACGTCCTATTCAGGGGTACGTGTTTCCCAACAGCTCCAGTTAGCACTAAAACCCTTTAGTTGCATGGTTCTAATCAAATATCAAATATATAATCTATACTGCAGAAAAAAAAATTGAAAGCAGAAGTCCAAATTCAATTCTGACACATTTACAAACTGCTCAGCTTGCTGTTTGGAGTTCTTGATAAAAATTATATGACGAAGCTAACACTGTAAAAATATTTGTTGACTGAAATGCAAAAATAATTGCAACGTTGTTAGAATGCTAAAAACAAAGTTATGACTATGCTAACATTTTGTCCTTAGGCTTAATTGGGAGTATTACCTGTGGCAAAGTAGAAAGAATACACTAAAATACCAACAAGAAGTACAAGGGTGCATTTCCCAAGAGCATAGTATGTTAGAAATTTGCATAGGTGGAACTATGCAGTTGTGATGCAAGTGTTTCCCTAAACCAAAGTTACTATGGATGTAACTACATTGGTAACTTAGATAGTGCAGTCCATCGTTAAATGACACAGGTGTTTCCCAAAACCATAGTTCAGACTATTGAGGTAACTACGTTGGTAACTTACATGCTGTCGATGGAGGGTAGTCAGTATCTAAGGTGACAATATTAATTAATTTTGATATAAAAACATTTATAATGTCAAGTGCCTTGAAAATGTAGTTATAAGAGCACTTTTTATTTACTTCTCTGTTCATGAGTATGCAATAATTGGAGAGGATGTTGTTTACCAGCCTTATACTGTACATGCTATTTGGTAGAATTCGATCATTTTACAGTGGTACCTCAGAACTCGAATTGAATCCGTTCAGAACTCCGGATCGAATCCTAAAAAGTTCGAGTTCTGATCGAATTTTCCCCATAAGAAATAATGAAAA
>JAODJU010000041.1:577553-593631 GCA_026776725.1 Gnathonemus echidnorhynchus
AGTGTGGCAAAAAAAAAAAACCCCCCCCCCCCCCCCCCAACCCGGAGCACCCGCCCGGGGCTGCTCCACAACATTAAAACACAAACAGTCAATACTGAACTGTAAGCTGAGAGAGACAGAGGCGCAGAGAAAATGCTCTATTTTCCAATGTTACACAATGAGCAGAGATCAGAGGCTGGATGGAGCAGAGCACACGGATGTCAAGGCTACTGGGGAAGGTCCTTGTAAAGACGCAGAGATAAAGTGAGATGCTCTCCATGCAAAAACGCCATGCAAAGAGTCACGGCCACCAGGAAGGACGAGCATATGGTACGATCGACCAGGATGAAGGCTTTGCAGATACGGATGTGTATAGGAGCCCCACCATATTGTAACCGTCCATACAGGCCCATATGTTTGCTTTTTTTATCATTGTTTTTAAACACACATTCAAATATGGCTTTCATGATGATAAGAGAGGACGCCTCAGTAAGCAGGATCATGAGCAGAAGATGTCTTATCCGAAATGGGACACTGTGCTTCTTGCTGCAACATTGTTCTTACGATTAATACGCCACTGCAAGATGAGAGGAAGCCTCCCGCACATTCAGCCCCCACACACGCCGCTCTGACGTTAGATCTGAAATTAACAGTACTCACCTTTTTTTAATTAAATCCCACGTGCAGAATTCAGCATGACGGGAAGCTTCACTTCAGCTGTGGAATACTACTTTGCTTCAGCCGCTGGTAGAGAAGGTGTCCCACCGTGGCCCCCAGGAGCAGCGTGGCGCCGAGGCAGAGCTCCACCCTCCTCTACTCTGCTAGCTTCGGCGCTGACTTAGAGTCACTAATATGTGGACCTGAAACACACTTCAGCACCATTTGAACCCAGGAGCATCATATATCTTCCAAAAGCCTGGGGGTGCTCAAATTTTTATGCTCTGTAAGGGTGCACTTCCTTTTGAGGTATAAGCTTAGAACTGAAACAGGAGGAGCCAGAGGGAGATAATTAGTCTGATCCTTAAATTAATGGTTGTCACCTCCAGTTGCACTGTGCTTATCCCCCTCGAAACACTCCAGTAAATGTAATGGTGCTGTGTGTTGTGCTACAGCCATGAATGAAGGCAGTGAGCCTACCAAAGTCCATGGGGTCTCACCCGCAGTGACTGTCTGTGCTGGCAGGCTGACCACGCCGGTGACTGATTTTGGAAGTAGCGTGTAGCTGTCTGAGGCTGAAGATGGAGAGGATGAGGACCATATGGATGAGCAGATGCTGTCAGTGCAGAGGGCTATAAAAAGAATCACCACCCTGACTCAGGAGTTAGATGATGTTCATAATGCTCAGCAATGAGCCATATAATGTAAAGTTGCATTGTGGGAGTTTTTGGTGGATCTTGAGAAAGCCTGTGCAGAAACTTTGTGATGTAAGCTTTCAGACTTCAAAAAGGAAGGATGAAAAATGGCAGATGGAACTCAACTGATGTAGGTTGATCAATATCCAACGGGGCAGGTGTAGAAACAGCAACACCATGTGTTCCTTTGGAGAATCTACTCCCTGCTCCCTTTCCCTACGCAGTTTTTGCCTGCGAAAATGAATCTTTCAGATTTTAACCAAGAACAAGGTGATCTCCTACCTTTTACAGAGGCTTGTGAAGAGTTTGTGTTGGTGAACCCTATACTTGAGGTTGTCATTCCAACTGCCTTGAGCTGATCAAAGATCAGGTAGAAGGCAGAGTGACATCATATAACAGCATGGACTGAGTTTTCCTGGACGCTTTAAATCAGAATTAGAGGAACAATGGAGACAGGATCCAAAGGTCAGAGGAATGCTTAGAGACCACCAGAAATTAGCATCAGGAATTATTCCATTAGGAGTTGAGCTATTTCTTCTTGGAGTATCCTGAAGGTTCCATATTGATTACTGAAAATAAAGTAAGAACATGAAGATTGACACCTTCCCTTCACTGTTGGTACACAAGTTTCTGATGTCCTTTAATGGATCCATTCTTGAACTTCTTGAAGCCTTCCCTTAAATTCCTGGGCTGAACCGTATCTCTGTAAGGGATACCATCTGCAATATGTTTCACTTGATCCTACAATTGCACCTTGTTATCGTCATCATCATCATCATCATCATCATCATCATCATCATATTCATTCCTTCATCTTGAAGAATAATGTGGTGAAAACATTCCTCAGGCTGGTCTGGATTATCATCACTTCTATGACATCTATAAGGCTCTGAGTACTTCTGTGGATTTCTTATTTGGTCTGACTCGTCCTCATAGTGCCCCATGAAGAGGTGTCTTCTGCGTCTTCTTACCCTGATATTGCCCATGAAGCAACACGGCACTAAATGTGTCGCATCAACCTCCATCTGACAAGCCTGAAGCAGGATCCGGGGTCCTGAAGCAGGCAATGCTACCGTTAAGCAGGTTCTGGGGTCCTGAAGCAGGTTCAGGGGTCCTGAAGCAGGTTCTGGGTCCTGAAGCAGGCTATGCTATGGTGAAGCAGGTTCTGGGGTCCTGAAGCAGGTTCTTGGGTCCTGAAGCAGGCTATGCTATGGTGAAGCAGGTTCTGGGGTCCTTAAGCAGGCTCCGAGGTCCTGAAGCAGGCTATGCTATGGTGAAACAGAATCTGGGGTCCTGAGCAAATGCATAAGGGAATAACATAAAATTGAGAATGTTTATGAGGTTTTGTGTACCTGGTCAGATGTTGTGTGTTGGTTGTGTTTGTTCTTCTGGAGTTCTAGTAGAAGGTGCCTCAATCATTGTTTCATTACTTTATTTTCCTATTGCATATGAGAATCTTCTTCATCCGGCTGCCGCTGAGAGCTGTGGGTATGCCCTCCTGTAACTGGGTAACAGATCTAGTCAGGTCCGGTGGATGGCTTATTGCTTATCCTGTATGACTGGATCATAGCACCTGGGAGCCCTTCTCTAACTGGCTTGTCTTCTCTTTTCTCCCAGTGATCATCAAGGAGGAGCGGGAAGAGGAAAAGACCAGCACTCGGGGAAGTGCACTTTCGTCTCTGAGAAGGCATTAGGTGTGTGAGTGATTATGGGTGGGATAGGAAGGGATGTGTGTGTGTGCGTGTGTGTCAGCACAGCACGTCAAGGTGAGTATCAGCCTCTGGTAATTGTGGTTATGAAGCACAACATTTTGACCACATTGCTGCAACGCTAAGGCAACAGCTTGAGAGATGTCAGCCGTCAGCATGGTGGGGTGGCCTTCAGGACCACGCTTTGAGGAGTGGGGGGCGGCTGCCGAGGCAGAGCTGGAGACCCCGGGCTGCCTTTGATAACACGGGCAGCACAGGCAGCAGGATGAGCCAGACTCGCTCGTATTGTACCAGCCGACATGAAACAGCAGCTGATTGGTCTGAACAAACTGTCAAATGTCAAGCTGTTATCAAACACACACATGTTTTCTTTAAAAACCTACTGGCAGTCATAATAAAAAGCCTGGTGAAAAGTTGTGCCCTGTAGCTCCTCTCTGCATTTCTGAACTCACAGAGAGGACGTCTGTGACTCTCGAGTTAACACACAACAGTTCTCTAGATAGACACAATTCAGAAGAGTTCCTCAAGTTTCTTGACTTGTACCGCGCTGTCTGTCCATAAGTCTTTTCCTGTTTTGGCGTTTTTTGTTATTGTACTCAGTTACAGTATTTCAATAGATTACAATAACTGGGTTGACGGACTCGCAAGCAGTGGACTGTCGCTGTTATGCCACTATGGAAACGGCACAACAATCCCACCGTGATGCAGATCTGCTTCTGATCACATCATCTGTTCCTCCTCATGGAATTCCTCCAACTCAGTCATTCTGAAAGAGAGAAATCACAGCATACAGGGAGGACTGCCTCCGGACAATCCCAGAAGAGCTCCCAGGATGGAGAGAAATAGATGTAGAATGCAGGTGTATGTGCTCCCAACTGGTGGAGCCCATGTCTGATGATGTGATAATGAAACCTACTGAGAGTGCTGTGTCGAACCTGGAGATACAGCCAAGGAAAGACACACGGTGAAATTCCGGCTTATATTTTCACTCTGTTAGTATAGATTATTTTAAATTGAATGTGGGTAAATTGATTGCTGTGCGCTAAGCACCTCTCCCCTGAGCACCTTCTGGAAAGAAAGACATGTCTCGATACAGGAGCGCGCTGCAGCCTGCCGTGTCGATGCCCTTTGAACCCCTCTCAACCCCGCTGACAGAAGAGAAGCTTCTCAAAGACCTGCGGTCTTCAAAACAACTCGAGGCTTCGCTGTCAAAGGCATGACACACAGGGTCTGCCTCACAAAGTCATGTTTACATTCCCCGGTTTCAGTTAAAAGATTAATGTCTTTATTGTCTTGGATATGACAAAAATAAATACAAATAAATGAATACATAACTAGCAGAAGCAGAAGACACTGGCTTTGAGTGACTGAGGGACTCCCAATAAAGATGAACTACTGAGGTCTGTGTGGCTGGGATGGACAGCAGGACTGCCACACACAGCAGCTGCTTTTTGGAGGGTTACAGAAGGCCTGCCACACACAGCAGCTGCTGTCTGAAGGATTGGGGAAGGCCTGTCACTTACAACATCTTCTGTCTAAAGAGTTGGGGACGGCTTGCCACACACAGCACCCACTCTCTGGAGGGTTGGGGAAGGCCTGCCACACACAGCACCCACTCTCTGGAGGGTTGGGGAAGGCCTGCCACACACAGCAGCCGCTCTCTGGAGGGTCAGGGAAAGGCTGTCTTAACTGACATGCCTGGGGTGGTGGTCCTAATCTTTAAGAAAGGAGACAGGAGGATGTGTTCCAGCTTCAGAGGAATCACACTCATCAGCCTCCCTGTGAAGGTCTATGCTGGGATATTGGAGGGGAGGGTCCACCGGTTGGTAGGACCTTCGGATCCAAGAGAATCCTGGAACTCAACACATAGAAGGTATATGTGATGTAGTACTAAATAAATAACAAGTGTAAACAATATAAAATTTGACACATGGCAGGTCTATGCGATGTGGTACTAAATAAAAACAGGTACAAGGTAGAACTCAACACATACAAGGTATAGGTGGTGTAGTACTATATAAACATTGGGTATGTATAACATAGAATTCAACACATAGCAGGTATATGTGGTATAGTAAAAACAGTTTCAATGTAGAACTCAACACAAAGGAGGTATAAGTGATGTAGTACTATATAAACAACAGGCGTGTATAATGTAGAAGTCAACATATGACAATCCTATGTAATGTAGTATTAAATTTTAAAAAAAAAAGGTATTTATAATGTAGAATTCAGTTCATAGGAAGTACATATAATGCAGTAAAAGATAAAGATAACAAGTGTATGTAAACTCTACACACAAAAGGCCTGGATCGGGGGGATATCCTTATTTTCCTGAGTTCAATGTGTCCCTGGGTCAACAAGGTAGGGGCTTGTGTTGTGGTTCTTTAGCCAATTACAGTCTTCATTGTATCACATCATTCCATTGGTTCAGTTTTTCTCGTTTTCAAAGTCAAGGCTTCCAAACATTTGGCTAAGGTTGGTGTGGCTCAGTGGGCGAAACCTTTGCTTATGATCACAAAGTGGACGGTTTGGGCTCAGACTCAGAATAACCACGCCTGTGAGTCCTTAAGCAAGGTCCTTTAGCTTGTTGATGGCTATTATTATTATAATTATTATAATAATAATAATAATAATTATTATTATTATTATTATTATTATTATTAACATCTTAGCATTTTACATAATAGTAATAATAATAATTATTATTGTTGTTATTGTTATTATTATTATTATTACATCATCCTAAAATAAAGCGGCACCCTTACAATGCTCTGTGCACCCTTTGTGTTTTGTATCCATTACACATCCCTTAACAAAAGGTATACACAATAAAATGGGTACTTTAGAAATTTGTGCTCCTTGCCACTTAACAGAGAACACTGGTTTTAATTAATGCGGTGATGTCATACTACGAAGACTGTGATTGGTTAAAGAAATGAAAGGCAAGCCCCTCCCTTGTTAACCCAGGGACACGCTGCATATCAGGGGTCCTTAACATTTTTTTCCCGAGGGCCAAATTCCATCGGCAACGCAAAGCCAAGCTCTGCTGCCTCCGAAAACTGGGGTCCCCTGATGATTAAATTTACTGACCAGGGAAGTGGAAGTTCCTCTGGGGGGGGGGGAGTCTGAATGCAGAACAGAATCCACCAGTCGAGTCTGTATTATCTATCACTACATAAACAACAGTTGCATGTATATATTATGTATATATAACCATCAGATTCAGATTAAGGTATATTGACCTGTATAAAATGATGCTTGCTGTACGTACATCACTGCCTTCTGTAAAGAATCTTTACGGCATTCCGTACGCCATTCATAATAATTATGATGTGTCATAACAGGTCAGCAATCGGAAGGTGTTCCAGTTTACTCATTCATTCATGTCCATACACCTGGGATTCTTTGAGCTACAGGGTAGAGAGGAATTAGAGCTCTCTGGTTAAGCCACTTACATATTCCACTGTTAACACATAAAATATCAGCCGTGATGAAGATAAATGGAGATTTTATTCTTTTAGTTAAATTACTTCGACTGAGAACCTGCAGTGTTTAGGTCGTGTTTCAAGACCAACCAAGAAAGACCCTCATTATGTGCTTTCAGCTGCAAGTAAAGTGAATCCTTAGGTGTAGTCTTTCTCGAAACACTCGACAAAAGTGTGTAAACTTAATTTTCTTTTTATTGAATAATTTTGGAGTTTTGTTTTATTTATGTGTTGGCTTCTTTCCTCTCCCCCACTCCCTTTGTTGCTTCTCCTCGCTGTCTCTGACAAAGGCAGATGCCTGCCAAGCGCTCCTGCTTTGGGACGGCACTGTCAATCACTCCTGAAGGCATTCTGACAACTTGTACGTTAAAAATTAAAACGGGATTCAAAGCTGACGCGTGACAGCCTGGGCTTTGAGTGTGGCTCAAACTTCGAGCGACCGTACATATTTACCGAAGCACGACAGTGGGTAAAACGCAAACAAATACAAATTAGCATAAGCATTCATCATAAAAGAAGTATTTTGCATCCTATGTCTTAATTTATTGTGTCCTCCTAAAGACTGGCCTGCTTCCTGGATTTCCTGGAGTTTGGAAATAGCACTTATGAACACACACGTACTTCCCCCTAGAGTTTGCATAATGGGGACGAAGACTGAGGACGAAGTCACTGGGAGTCATGCAGCTCGGACGATGCTGGAGATCTTTGGTGTCAGACACATGCAGGTAGAGGCTCTAGTTTTGTGTAGGAAAAAGCCCCAGATCTTGACATGACTCATGCGTTACACTTAAAATAGCAACATGTCATCAACATCAGCAATGCGGATGCACAGAGAAATTGCTGGTTGGGGGAAATGAAGATGACCTGCGTGTTTGTGGATGCCGTCTTCGAACACTATGATGTTTACGTTGCGACGCCGTGTGCGTCCCGAGGGAGCCGCACTGACAGCCCGTGCCAATTGGCCACTCTGCCGACAGCGGACGCTTTGCTCACTGAGGCCTGTTCCATAGGTCAGCCTCTCACAGCAGCACCTGTGCGGATGGCTTACAGTCACCTAGCTAAGGCTTCCCCGCTCTTACTGCTGCCTGCAGAGGCAGATAGGATTTAGGGCAAAAGGGATAACAGATCAAATAAATACATATCTACGCCCCCCGTTTCCCGTGGACACCTTCCAAGACCCAGTTTACAAATCCTTAAATGGAGGGAAACAGGTCGGGAGCTGCAAAAATCCTGAGCGGTAGAACTGGGACACTTATAATTTGGGTTCTGGTGCCCTCTACTGTTAAATGCCTTTGGATTTCAAGAGGCAGTTAGTAAAAGATGCTGACGGACATACGCACAGCAGTAAAATCATCAAGCATTTCACGCACGTTATTTTATTTTATTTTAAACCAAATTAAACAGCAATATATGCAGATAAGCCAAATTACACTATAAAAAGCAGTGACGCAAAACTCTTCTGTTCATTTTATACATCGCGTTTGGGTCGGTCTTCTCAGTTTGATTTGGTTTGTTTTAATATTATAGATAAAAAATACTGTATGCTAAAGCATAGCAAAAATGTTTTGCGCTGCATAATACATAATGCGTAATTACAATAGCTATTACAGTGAGAAAAGAGTAACAAGTTCTGACCTTTCGACGTCGAATGAAAGGGAAAACGTAAATTGTCAATTGTATACAGATTGTCAGTTCTGCGAAAATAAGAGCGTTAAACAAAAATAAAACAATTACTTTAATAAAAAAAAAATATATATGTTAAATTCAAAAGGCTTAGGTTTTCTTAATGAGTGCTAAACAACGGTTAGAACGTTTAACGAAAAATTGTTTTAATAATAAATTCTCTTTTTTAAAACTCCAATATTAATGCTAATAAAACACTAACATAATTTAAAAAAACATTTTATAATTTCCTTTTTACTTCCGCTTTATAGCTAAAGTGGGAACCCATTTGGTGGGAAGGTCGCGCGTCTCGTAATTTATTTGAATATCGGAGTATTTCCTCGAAACGCCGCCGCTCTGCAGAAAATAAAGCGCTAAGTCTGGAAGGCAAAAGCTGCAGTAGAGCGGGCGGCACTGCGCCGTGACCTTTCGTCCGAGAGCGTAAGCAGGCTCGATGCATTTTTCATTCACTGCGCAGTTTCCATATTATCCAAGCAAACCAAAACCGCTGTTTCATTCAATACCGACATGCCCCGAAAAGTGAATAGGCCTATAATACCGCTCATTCAGCTGACCAGCCTTTGTTAACATAACATTTTCAAACCAAGTTTGGGAAAATATTTTTTTAATGAAAAGTGGCATATGTAAAAAATGCACAGCAAGTTAAACGATGCGTAAAACGAGATATTTATAATTTTAATTCAAAAGGGGATTCGTGAAGGCGTGGCCGAGATTTTTAAAAAGGGAAATAAATCGGTTTTGTTAGCCGATTGCGTGGAGAATTGAAAAACCAACCCATGCCGAAGACAGATGCGCGTCGGACGCCAGGTGGACTTACGCGCTAGAATCCGCACGTTTATTATTAATGCAACCTTATGGCACAACAAACTACCAAGGTACGACTATATTGATAGCATTTGCTTTCGCCTAAACGGACTATACTGTTAAACTTTAAACAACCAATATAGTGTCCGCTTAGCGCACTGAATCACTCTTAATGTTAAAAGCACAATTCTTGTTGCAAACAAATGCATTTCACAAGGCCTACACACGGTATTCCAGGCCTACAGTAAACTAAAATATTCCAGGTAGCTCGATGCAAATTAAATTTAATGGCATAAGTAAATTCTTTATTATTTTTAACGTAAGCGTTATATACAGCGCCACATATGGCTGACGCACATTTAATTGTATGGCAAACGGTCTTTAAGTGATGTAAATGACTAAGCAATATCAATAATAATAATAACAACGGATATTAAGGTTGCATTGGGTTGTCCGTTTATATTTCTTTGCATAAAGTCCATAGTAGAGAACCAATTTTAGCACCAGCCGTTAATATTTTAAAGAACAAGTGAGGGAAATATCTTCTTCGGCATGTCCCTAATCACAAGAGAGAGACGGGGGGAGGACACCTCAAAGCGATGATTATCTGGAGTGTCTCAGTCCAATATTGTTACCTGCTGGGACATCAACACAAGCCTCTAAATAAATTGCAAGTGGCCTTGGGCAAAGAGAGCGTGTGCCTTTGATGTACTTACTGGGAAACGGAGAGGATGTTCAGGCAGTCAATCAAACTCATAAGCCTTCACAACAATAGGGCCGACCTTACTCCATTATTTATTTTTAAAATCGTGTATTTCATTATCAGAGGCACCTGGAATCTGGTCGGGGGCGATGCGATCAATAATTGATACCGCCGGTACAGCAAACTTTCAGTTCTTTGACGTGCTTGTCACTAACTGTTGTCAGAACACATTTACTTTGATGACAAATTTGAGGAAATAAAAAATCGTATCACATGTGATTATGTATTTAAAGATTGCGAGAGCAGGCCGAAACGTCAACTCGGTGCCTGAATTCCCTGCTCGTTCAGCCGCTACATTTGATGTATTTTTATGGCGCTGCATTGTCTTAACACTGGCGTAAGGCGATTAAAAACTGCATATATTTAATCCATCATGTGTCAGCAAACACAATGACTTAAAAACCTGAGCAGATCACAGAGGTAACTCGATCTTTATGTTGAAAAGTTTTGGCCGTGGGGACTCATGTAGAGCATCAAACCAGGCTATATGTCTAAAGAAAGGACGCTTATAATTTCGATTTGAGTACCGATTAACTTGGCGGGACGGCCGGTTTAGGACATGGCAGTGGAGATTTCTTATCTGTAGCCTACCCGAGGAGCGCTTTTTATTGTAATGTTTTTTATTATAATGATGAAGGCGGAACGCAGTGCGGGTCACAGCGGCGATTCACCCTCGCTATGCCTCCAGCAAGATAATGCCTACTGCGTAAGACATGCATGCTATATATAAGCCTATACAGGACTTGCGTACTATATCCTGCACAGTAAATACCTTAAAGACTCAAATCATTGTGTATTAATCATTTTTACAGACTATTTCCTTCATTGTGGAAAAGGCACACTGAAACCGTAAGCCGAAATAATAGAAGCAAAATAACCCATTTAAAACATAAATATAAAATTAATGTAGGCGGTGTAAGCGAAGCCTTCCTCGCATTTAGCAGTACGCCGCTGTCTTAATTATCCCAAGGCACACATCACAAGCATCGCCGTTAAGTCCCGCCGTCTGGCAGCGCCGATAGATGGGCGGCCCTGGCACAGGCAGACGCGGCCGCCCGGGGCTTTGCGGCACCGGTGCGGAGTGAGGTGTCACTCCGGTCGGCGGCTTGGCACGCTCCCCGGGATCACACGGCGCTTCGGCACAGATTAGCCGTTTAACCGTGCGGTGACTAATTGCAGGCGCGCTGGTGCCACAATGTCCTTTAAATTATTCCTGTTTTCTGCGCATTGTCTGGCTCTGGACACGGGCGAAGTAATTTCGCATCCACGGGCGTTTTCATATTTTTGTATTTGTCGGATTGTTATTTATGCAGCTTACGTGCAGTTTGAATCTGTAGGCGCGTTAAAAGCTCCCTATATTAACGCGGCCTGGGGTCCTGACGATGACTTTACCCTCACCGCAAACCGCACACTGTCACAGGAGCTCTGGAAATACCACTAGCGTGTTCTGTACATTTACCGTTGTGGATTTAATTGGGGTGTTTTATACGGTGATATAAATGTACGAATATGCCTCCAAGATGAGGACACTAACAAAGTAAATGATTTAATGGTGATTAAATTGTTGGGACTGTCTGTGGAATACCGTTGGGTGAAGATGGCCGCTATCTGGCTCAGACAGGTGCGGCTTTGGTGTGTGAATGCCTTCCCGACTTCAGTGGCACCTGTGAGGTCTCATCCACATGGCCTGATGGCCGTACTGTCTCTCACTGGGGGTGGGGGGGTTCCCCTTCTTCCCCATATATGGGGGGCGCCGTAGCGTTTGCGAGGCGACACTGGCGGCCCCCAAACACAGGCATGGCAGGCACCCCGCTGTCATTTGCCGCATCCGTTTGTTGGGGACGTGTCACGTGATACGGTGCTTTGTCTGCATCTCCGAGAGCCGCCTGTGAGCGAGTGGCCCAGCACATATTGTGGGGGGGGGGTCCTGTTGTCTAGGTGACCTATGGTCCAGGAAAGAATGAGGCAGCCTGTGCTGCTTCCTGTAGTGAAAAGGCCTGCGGGGGGTGGGGGGCTTTGTATGGGGTGGCTCTGTTGAAGGTTTACTGTAAATGCTGACAGGTCAAGTGGCCCCCCCAGCTGGAACAAAGCCGCTCGGGGCCCATATAAGGTCCGTCACACGGCAGCGATGCCAGGACGCGCACTGCCGGAGCTGCACCATGGGGAAGGTATGAGCCCCCCCCCGTCAATAGGGCCCCGGATGGAGGCGAGCAGGAAAGGCACACATGGAAGCGTTCACATGCCGAGCTTTCTTTCTGGAAGGTTCAGTTCTCTAGGGCTGTAAGGAAGGAATTTGGCCAACAAGCGCAAGTTTTTTTTTTTTAAAGTGAAAGAATCAGTGAAATTGATTAGTATGGAGCCACATTTCTGGCTCAGCATAAACTGCAAGACTCATCATGATTTTTTGCACCGTTTACCGTTTTCTGTAAATGACTGGATGATGTAATGGTTTGTCTTTGGCTCAGATATGATGGAGGAATCGCAGCTGACGTCTCAAAATTGGAACGATATTTTATAAATGTTCCATAAATGTTGTTGTTAGCTGGGAAAGTACAGGTGTAGAGAGGGTGTCTGCTTATGGGAGGAGCCGTGATTGGCTGAGGGGCTGTGATCACGGGCGGGCTGTGTGGGGGGGGGGGGGCGGCTTCAAAGTGCCATAGTGACACTCATCCTCCCTCTACATTCACAGTGCAGATTTATTTTTAAAATGCTTCTTTAGGAATGTGACATGCTGTTACTAGCTCCCCCAAGGCCTGACACACGGAATGTTCCAGCCTGTCTGTGTAATGCACAGTGACACTGAAGCGCTGCCTGTGTAGAACGGTCAGTAACACGTCAATGTCCCTGTGCCCCTGTCCCCCTCCACCCCCATAAGATCATCTTCTACGAAGGCCATGACTTCCAGGGCCGCTATTACGAGTGTACCAGCGACTGCATGGACACCTTCCAGCACTTCAGCTCCTGCAACTCCATCCGGGTGACGGGAGGCAACTGGGTCCTTTACGAGAAGCCACACTACCGTGGCTACCAGTATGTGCTGAACCCGGGCGAGTACAGCCACTTTCACAGCTGGGCCGGCTTCAGCAACTGCATACGCTCCTGCCGTCTGTTTCCACCCGTGAGTGTTTTGTCCAGACCAGTCCACACTGGTAGAATCACAGCAGATACTGTAAGATGTTCTGGACAGGCAGTACTAAGAGTACAGTAAGAGTACAGACATTCTTGGCAGGACAGACAGTGCCAAGAGTACAGTAAGAGTACAGACATTCTGGGCAGGACAGACAGAACAGAATGTAAATGGTACAGCTTGGTTGTTAATCCATATGGAACATAACTCCATCATGTCTGTTTAGTTTGATTTACTTTGGTGGAAGTCAGCTGCAATTTGTATATCCTGGTATTACAGGTGATTTATGTAGCTCCAGTCTGCAGGCCCCTCCTGGGGTTCAAAGCTGCACATTTAGCTCCAGGCCCATATCACTAAGTCCACACTTTGCCCTACAGTACCACGGCTCGTACAGGATGAGGCTGTACCACAGGCCTCACATGATGGGTCAGTACATGGACCTCACTGACGACTGCCCCAGCATGTACGAGCGCTTCCACTGCCATGACGTCTGCTCCTGCCATGTGACGGAGGGCTACTGGGTGTTCTACGAGCATCCGAACTACAGGGGGCGCCAGTACTTCCTGTGGCCTGGAGAGTACCGAACCTGCAGGGACTGGGGTAGCTACAACACTATGGTGGGATCCTGTAGAAGAGTGTGGATGTGAATGTAAACCACTAAGTTCAAATAAAGCTTTACTGATTTTAACACAGACATTTTAGTTGTTGTAAATATTGTAAACAAAACCAACTGAGAAGGAAGTTTGCAGTTCTGATAGTATATTATGAGGCCCAAGAAAGATAACATCCTTCATCATTCAAACCCATAAAAATTTGTATTGGTCTTTAACATATTGCACCTTAACATTTTCCCAAACCTGTTTAAGCACCCACTATTTGAAAAAAGCAAAAGTGATCAGACCTTCCCTGAAATGAAAAGCCTAAAATGCCCAAACAACTTGCACAAACATGCCCAGTCGGCTGTAGTTTAAATCCTGAGAGTCACGAGATGCTAACCAAACAAACCGATTTCTGAAAGTTACTTACATGGATAAGCCAGCTCGAATTGTAAACAAACTTTTGCAGACATGCTGACGTGAGTTTCCCTCGGCGTTATCAGCCCTCGGTAAAACACATTATTTGTAAAACTCTACCCCTTGACAATCATCAGTATTAATCTTGTCAAGATTGGCTCAGCCACCACTACGTTTAGTCACCGTTTTCCACGGCATGGCTTAATTCCAATCCTGGCTTTGCATCATAAGTTTTAAAAGCGGCGAATGTTACGTTATTCATGTAATCAAACAGGAAGATCACAGTTCCCCCAATGGCTATACTGAAATGCCAGCAAATTTTGTTATTTTTACTTAAGTGACTTTATGTCTCGATAATGTTTTTAATGGCTGAAAAGTTATTAAATAATAATTAAGTAATTTTTGACCAGAATTTTAGAGGCTACCAGAAAGATACCCAAGGAATCAAATGATTATTTTATAATTTTTTTCCCAAAGCACCTTCTGCTAATACTGCGGTAAAGTTACATATTCAACATCCCTTTGATTTTCAAAAAACCTTTACTTTTTATTGGTTATTGAAACATATAGTATTTACTACGATTTTTCATTGACAGACGACATGATTCAGCGCAGTACCACCGCAAACAGGCAGTTCACTGCACGTTGTTTATTTAAACGTTAACGTCGAGCGCTGATGACTCTTTGCTGCCGTTACTTACTCTTGCAACTCGTACTGATTACTTTAAGTCGCTGCTGTTCTGACATACAATTGTGCAATATTGTACATCTCTTTTTTATTTCAGAGGTTTTGTCTTAGTTTATTCTGTTTTATACCTAGTTTAGATATTTTATTCTAGTACTTTATTATTGTTGTTGTTGTTGTTTTTGTTTTATCTAGGCTATTTTCTGTTTAATAGCCACGCTGCGCACACCGAGACCTGAGAAACTGTTTTCTTATCATGTTAAGCGCTTTGAATGACAATAACGATGATAAAGCTGATTCTGACCAACTCTCGCATTACGCCTCCCAGCGGGCGCCGAAATAGGGATCGTCAAAGAACTACCTCAAGCTGGGCAAAACGTTAACGGAGGACAGAAGAGGAAACTCATTCAGCCATCTTGTTGTGGGGAAATACCTGCTGAAATGCTGAAATAATAATTTTGCTTATTTTATGCTAATTAAGTTACATGAATCAATTGAATATATAAATTTCTTTGATCATCTGAAATAACTGGTGATTTCAAACCATCTTTGATATACACAGATTAATACCCCTCACATTTAAATTCCAATACATATAGGCTTTATCCCAAAGAGCTTAGCTGTATATTTACATAAACTATATATTTTTGGACAACAAAGTGCCGCATCTTGATTTTTTTCCCAGAATTATCGCATATTATTTATTTAATAATTGCAGAGCCGTCAAACAATTAAACAAAATTAATATTTCAGCATATCAGTGCGTATTTATGTTTTTCAGCTTTGGTCTTAATTCATATAATGAACTCCACAAGAAAACCATTGAATGGGTTTCCTTCTCTGTAAACGTTTTGGGTATCTTGCAGTACTTCGACGGTCCCTAATTCGGTAGCGCTAGCTGCGAGGCATATTGCCATAATCGGTATGCTCCAGTTTAATCTTTTTTCAAATAAATTATATGACGTGCCGTTTACTGCCGGTTTGTGGTTGTACTTTACTGAATTATGCCGTCTGTCCACCAAAAAGTTATCATAGTAAATTTTGTATGTTACAATAACCAATGAAAAGGAATGGTTTTCCAAATGTCAAACCAATGTGGAATTTTAAACTAACTTTGCGGCAGTAACTCTGTATACGCTTTATGATATATTCTCTGCACCACACAGCTTTCCTCCTGGTTCGTCCTTGACAACTTTTGTCCTATTTCTTTTGCTATCCACTCAGTGGTTGCTGGATGTAACTTTCAAAAATCAGTGATTCTCAAAATACATGTTAGGTTTGATCGTGATAATCCCTAAAACACGGGACTTAAGCTTAGTCTCGATCTACCATGTAAAGGAAGAAACTATTGAAAGAAAACATATAGTTTTAATTTGGTTCTTCTACATACTTTGCTTATATATATATATGAATGACTGCTAAATAATCTTATAAATATATATATATATATATATATATATATATATATATAAATA
>JAODJU010000041.1:648066-672277 GCA_026776725.1 Gnathonemus echidnorhynchus
AAATGCATGTATGTCATTGATTGGTTGCATTTGAAGGGCGCGAAAGGCGAAATAATAATAATGTTGCATTATCGAACGTTAGGTTGTGTGTCATGAATACTTTTCGCTCCAAATCTCCCGACCACTATGTCGATCTGAAACAGCAAGACCAAGACAGCGAGACCAAGATAAGACCAAGGGATCCGAGACCAAGACAAGACCAAGACCAAAGACCGTCGAGACTGTGACAAAACCAAGACCGCGTAAAAGTGGTCTCGAGACTGGTCTCGAGACCAAGACCGGTCTCAAGACTGGTCTCGAGACCAAGACCGGTCTCAAGACTGGTCTCGAGACCAAGACCGGTCTCAAGACATCCAGCTCTATATGAAGGCACACCAAGGTCCAATCAGATCAAATCTTACATGAGGGCACACCTACGTCCAATCAGATCAAACCTTACATGAGGGCACACCTGGGTCCAATAAGACCAAATCTTACATGAGAGTACATCTAAATTCAATCAGACCAAACCTTACATGATGGCACACCTATGTCCAATCAGATCAAATCTTACATGAGGGCACACCTCTAAGTCCAATCAGATCAAACCTTACACCTCTTGGTCCAATCAGATCAAATCTTACA
The DNA here is from genome assembly GCA_026776725.1 of Gnathonemus echidnorhynchus. Taxonomy (NCBI): domain Eukaryota; kingdom Metazoa; phylum Chordata; class Actinopteri; order Osteoglossiformes; family Mormyridae; genus Gnathonemus; species Gnathonemus echidnorhynchus. Next base: position 648,691 of record JAODJU010000041.1, read on the forward strand.
TGAGGGCACACCTAGGTTCAATCAGATCAAATCTTACATGAGGGCACACATCTAGGTGCAGTCAGATCAAACCTTACATTAGGGCATAGCTCTTGGTCCAGTCAGACCAAACCTTACATGAAGGTACACCTCTTGTCCGATCAGATCAAATCTTACATGAAGGCACACCTCTTGGTCCAATCAGATCAAATCTTACATGAGGGCAGACCTCTCGGGCCAATCAAGTCAAACTTTCCACAATGTCATCCAAGTGCTGTGGGCCTGTGTTGCTAAGGCTGCACTTGAATGTGGTATGCACATTATTATATATCAGCCAGCAATTCAACAGATGTCAGACTTTGAACCTAAATCTGTTCCTCAGGTAGCCATGATCCCCCCCCCCATTTCATACCATACTGTGTGTGCAATGCTTATTTTTAGCTGGCAAAGACATACTCCTACGCCCACAGCTGGATGCACAGGGGCTGGAATTGCGGGGATTACTTTGAGGAGGGCATCACCAACGGGGCCAGTTGGTACTCCCTCTCAAAAGGTACCGCTGCCTGCTTCTTTGGCTCTTCTCTCTACCATCACTGTTAGATGATCTATATGTCATTATGCAGCTTCTCCCATCGTAGACCTACTTATTTCTGCTGCTCATAAGTTTGTATGGAGACTTTCCTGAGCCAGAAGTGTTAATATCCAGCTGGTTCTGGTCCATGCGCTAATAGAGCTCCACCTCCCCAGGCATGCAGGACTTTAACTATCTGTACACCAACTGCTTCGAGATCACACTGGAACTGAGCTGTGACAAGTTCCCTCCTGCCTCGGCCCTGCAGCGTGAGTGGCTGGGAAACCGGGAGGCCCTGGTGTCCTACGTGGAGCAGGTAAGCGGCTCTCTGTTCCGTCCCGGCACAGCGGCAGTGACACTGTACCAGTAACCGCTCAGAAACACAAAAGCACATGCAGGTGCTGCTCTGGCATATTTGCGCACTTTCATCGCTCACTAGACCCGATCCTACTAGATTCTCTGGACTTGGAGCTGACCAGCTATAGCCTGGGTCTGAGCCTTGAGCGTTTATCTAAAACTGTCTGCTGGGTGCAGGTCCACCACGGCATCAAAGGCATGGTCTACGATGAAAACAACAACCCCATCGGTGGAGCCGTGATCTCTGTGTCGGGCATAAACCACGACATCACCAGCGGTGAGTAGGCCGGCCAGAGAGGATGCATAGCCCATGCAATATCAGCTTCTAGAGAACTGCCTAGCGAAGCCTACAGTGTAGCACCTCAGTCCTTCCGACAGCAGGCAGGAGCTGGCAAAACACACCTTCGCTTCCAAGTCCAGGTGCACCAGCACACAAACTGTCCTTAGTCAATACATTTTTCACTAAACCATCCTGTACACCTGAAAAGGCGTCCATCCATCATCTGTGGCTGGCAGTGAGGGCAGCTGGAGCCCCAGTAACTTCTGCCTGATCAGGCTGGAAGCAGTGGTTCTGGAAGTAGTGGTGCCAACAGTTCCCCTCCTGTCCTGCAGGTGTCAGTGGAGACTACTTCAGGCTGCTGTTACCTGGAACCTACACAGTCAAAGCATCTGCTCCACGGTACCAGCCCTCCACGAATGTGGTGACTGTTGGGCCAGCTGAGGCCGTACAGGTGAGAGAACCTCATTCCACCTCCAAAGCATGTGGAGCTTCTGATTTTCTGGCCTTGTGTGTGAATGAGAAGCTGCTCCGTACGTAAACAGCCGCCCTGCTCCACCTGCCCTCCCCACCCTCCATAGCTGCACTTCTACCTGAAAGTTGCCGCGAAGGAATCACATCCCAACAAAAAGCATCCCGGCGAGCGGAACCCCCAGTCCGCAAAGCCGCTGCCCGCTTTGCTGGGACCCAGGTGAATGTCACGGTGCCCAGTGCAGCACATGGAGTCCACGTGGTCCCACCGCTCCGCACACCTGAGGAGAACCGACCTTCTGCACCAAGAAGCCGACCTTCTGTATGGTGCCACGACGAGCTGGTATCAGAACCTTTGCATTTGTTCATATCCAATAAGATAAGGCCTGTATCTCTCAGTCTGTGTTAATGTGCTGAACCTGATCCATATACATTAACAGCAAAAGACACATTGGGACAAAACAATCTGATAGTAATCTATGGTATATTGATTTTTTTTTATGGAAAATTTCATTATGAGATCAATAGACACTGAAAACTTTTCATAGTTGAATAAGCATTGATTTACAGCCTGCTACCATCTGAATGGGACATTTTCTGTTTTATTCTTCAAAAATAAAAGAGGTGATATCAGACCTGTTTCAGTGAGGCCCTTATAATGTAAGAATGTCATTAAACATTAAACGGATCATGTCAAGTTTGTGAAATGCAGTTTCTCAAGGTAAATATGAACAGTGCTGCGCATTTAATACACCGCTCACCTTCCCACAGAATAAGCCCAGTGAGTTGGTGCCTTTGTTTGTGTTTGTAATGTGAGCAGCTGTCCGGCACGGTCACGCTGACGTAAAAGGTTACATGAGGTTTCCGGCAATAGAATTTAAGTGATGTTTAAAAGACCAGCAGATGGAGGGACTGAGGATCCGTCCAAGTCTCACAGGGTCAGAGAGAGAGACATGAATCCACACACACACAGAGACAGACGTCTGTAAATTAGGTACAATCTGATGTCAAGGCATGTCCATCATAAAATTTTAATTAACAAGCTTATATTTAGACAATTTGAAGAAATCCAATCTAATTAACAAAAAAACTGCTTTTTGAAATTGCTTCGTCCTTTTGGAGAGAGGCTGAAATGGTGAGACCATCACTGGCATTGTCTGGTTGTACTGGATAGGCTGAAATGGTGAGACCATCACTGCCAGTGTCTGGTTGTACTGGATAGGCTGAAATGGTGAGACCATCACTGCCATTGTCTGGTTGTACTGGATAGGCTGAAATGGTGAGACCATCACTGCCATTGTCTGGTTGTACTGGACACCAGGGACACACAAAGTTTTTTCAGGTGTCTGTAAACAACTGAGTACATTGTTAGTGAGAGAAACCTAAGTTTGACCTGAAACATGAGCGTTTGCTGCAGAAAAAAAACAAAACAAAAACGTACAGTTGTCCTGACTAAACACTAGGTGGCACTATTTGTATTAAGAAAATACATCTAGCAAGTACAGTAAAGGCCACTGAAAGGGATGTTCAGCCTTTAAATGAACTTGGCCAAAGTCCTACTTCCTTTAGCATAGCTGTACTTTCCACCACTTACCCATAAGCAGATACAAACAATGACAGATCTGACAAACAGGAAGACGGAAATGCCCCGAAGTGGCTGTGACCCAGAATGGTGAGCTTGCACTGCCAGGAATGCCAGGATTCACTCCTCTCCAAGCCGTGCCTCTTTTGCGGCTTTAATGGGAATCTCTGCTCCCTGTCCTTTGGGGTTGGCATCATTTACAGATTATGTACTGGGGCTGTCATTGGACACTGAAAACTTTGCTTTCCCCTCTTTTGAAACTGCCAGGAAAAAATACTTCTGCTGATTTAATCATTGAGCTAATAATGATCTGTGCTAAATGCAGTCCTTCACACCAAATACGAGGGTTTCTGTGTTAGTGCACGTGCGTGGCCTGTTTTAGCACATTTGCTCAATGTTAAAGTGGCTTGAGGGGGGCAGCTGACTGTGCTTTAAGGCTGTGTTCCATAACCTTCCTCCTGTATGAAATCATGACTCCAGAAGCTTCTCTGTGGGCTCAGAATCTGCTAAGTCCCATTCATGGTTGATTCAGGCCTGAATTTTTTCTTTTCAAATGGAAAACAATGATGCATCTTGCTAAACAAAAGAGCAGAACAAAGCACTGAGTCTGTATGCACCATGGTCACATTCAGAGCCCCGTCTCTGTGGGAGTGGGAGGGGGTGGTTCATATGCAAATAAGCTGGTGCGTAATTGGCCAGACGCTGCTGCTGTAAAGCAGAATCGACATGTGCATGTCAGCTAACTGCTCAAACCTGCCAGAATGCCGCTGTGACCTTTCGACGTGTCAGCTTGGTGACCCGAGACCCTTACAGCTGTTTTTCGCTTCTTGTTCCAGCTGCAGCTGGCTAGGTCACTGCGGCAGCTCCTTCATCCCCATGTCTCCATCCCTACACTAACTGTATCCATACATAAGCAAAAACCTTTTTTATCAGAATATATTCCCCAAAGTCACCTTGGAACAGTTTATGCGACACAGGCATGGAGCTAATGGCAGACAGCATAGGGCACAAAGCAAGGGGCGACAGGCAAAGCAGACACTCACACACTGAAGTGGGGGCAGCTTTGTGGCGATGGTTCATCCAGCTGCATGTCTTTGGTCTTGGGGACGAAACCTGGGCAACACAGGGGAGTGTGTACCCTCTCCACAGCCAACGCACCGACGCTGCGTCCAAACCCCTAACTACCTCTGGAGCTGACTGAGCTACAGTGATTCTATTTTAATGTTTATATATGAAGTTTTATCATATGTAATGGTGAATATGTTCAATTCAATTTTAATGCATTTTCACAATACATTGTCCCAAAGCAAATCCTCCATGTATGTTATACATTAGTGATGCGCGGGTCGGGTATTTTTCCAACCCGCGGGTCCCGCTTTTATGAAATTATATGGCCCGCCCCAGCCCGCCCCGCAAATAAAGTGACAATTTCTTTACCCGCCCCAACCCGACCCGCGGGGTCCGCGGGTTACGAGACGACCCGCGCATCACTATTATACATAGACATAATACATATAAATACACACACACACACACTGCGCGATTGGTTTGTTTTCATTTTCTTTCTTTTTTTGAGCATCTGGAGGAGTAAATGACTACTAATTTAATTGTATAGACACTGCACGTTTGAGAATTAACCGCTTTGATCTTGGACCTATGGCAGCGTTTTTAAAACCAGACATGTCTATCAGTGAGCAGTAATAGCGAGGAACAGGGATAATCCTGTTGCCCTTAATGGATGCAGAACTTCCACTTTGACCTGAATTCCGCAGCGGCACGGCTCGGGACGTCAGAGCAGCCCGAAGCACAAACCTCCGCTAGCGCTGCGGCGGGGAGAGCCGCGCCTGGAATGCGGCCGAAGGGATTCCGTTAGCAGAGCGGCTTAGCCAAAGCTCCCGCTCAGGCAAGCACGCAGGACCGCTTCTCTCCATGTCGCTTTTCATTTTGGAAGTGTACCTGCTTGCAAGCACGAAAGAGGAGCTGGCGATGTAGGTTTAGCTAATAAATGTCTTCCCTGATTCCTCGATTTACTCATGCAGCTTTGAACCACCTGCATCTCAACACTAACAAAACCAAAGAGCTCGTCATAGACTACACTACTACAGGAAGTCTAGACCATGCCCTCAGCCAGTCCAGATGGGGGAGGGGGGGCACATAGAGGTAGTAGGCAGCTACAAGTACCTCGGGCTGCAGCTGAATTACAAGCTGAACTGGGCAGACAACACCGACCATCTGTACAAGAAGACCCAGAGCTGGCTGTATTTCCTTGCAAGTCACCAGTGGTAACAATGGCTGGAAAAAGGATATTGAATAAGCTGCTGGCCATTTTGGAGGATCTCCCCAAGTGCAGCACAGACAGATTCAAAAAATCCTTCATTCCCCGTGTTGCTCTTTACTCCACCCTGGGCGGAAGGGGGGGGGGAATAATTTTTATTTGGTTACTTATTATTACCCATTACTCTTTGATTCAGTCATCTCAATGCATGATCATAATAGTATAACTAATTTATAATACCATGCATGCAGGGGCAGATTAAGGTGTACAGAGGCCCCTAGGCTACAGTAGTCTGTGGGCCCCCCAACCCCGCCCCCCTATAGTTTTTACTGCCCAATGGGGGCCCCCTTGCAGGCTGGCACACGTGGGGCCCCTAGCCATATCTAGCCTGTGCGTTAATCCGCCCCTGCATGCATGGTGGGTCAGTAATCCCCTTTAGTGTAGGGTCATACTAAGGCTTTTTTTATTTACTTATTTATTTATTTTTACTTTGACCCATTTATACTGCACTTTTAGAATAGGCAGTATCTTAGTTTTAATTTTAATGTATGTCCTTAAAGTCTTTTCTATGTGTTTTTGTCTACCGTTTATGTTTATACCACTGTGGTATGCAGCTACTAGAAATTAGAATTTCCCTCTGGGATTATTAAAGTCAGTCAGTCAGTCAGTCTGTCTGTCTATCTATCTATCTATGTGTGTGTGTGTGTGTGTGTGTGTGAGTGTTACCAACCCATCTATGACACGATTCTGGGTTGCAAACTATGGTCACCTGGCTGGAGCGACATTTTGAATTCGACACAAGTCTGCACACACATTTACATCTTTGTAACAGTTTTATTAACTAGTAAATAGTCCGCAAACTACCCAAACGGTTTTGATGTAGCACATTTTACGTTTATAATGGGAATAATATATATTCGCCGTAAGATTTCTTGCGTGAGTCTGAAAGCGTGAGTGTCACGTCAGATGCGTCAGTTGGCAACCGTGCAAATCACACCAAAATCGGACGAATTATTGTTAAACGAGTCTTTTATACTTAAAGAATTGATCTAACTTTAATTGTTAAGAATCTACATAGACACGTGTTTTAAAATAACCATCGCCATGTGCGCTTGATCGTGATTAGTTACAAGCAAATCGCGGTTGTAACTTTAAACTGTTAATCGATATACAACACAAGTGTTTCTGTGTGTGTACGTGTGAGTGAGTGAGTGTGAGAGATTGCGTATCTGCGCGCGCATGTGTATTTTGATACTTTCGAGTCGTTTTGGGCAAAACCTAAACTTGTCATTATAAAACAGCGAAAAATAGAGTCAAGTTGTGTGAGTCACGTTTTGAAAGAGCCCGAGTACAAAACGAAAGCTGCTATTTGAGAGGCAGCTGAGCTTCGAGATGTTTAACAGTAACCAAATCCAGCGCAGCGCGCCGACATCCCGAGCTCGCCGTCCACTGTAATCATTTAGCCTACAAGTTTGCTTCCGTTTTGTTTTGTTTGTTACTGGTCGATACTCAAAGAAATTAAGTTTTTACTGCGAAGATCGCGGACTGGGAGCGCCCGGACGTGCATTTGGACCCAGGTACGATGGATCACAATAGCAACGATAATGTTTAACGTGCTACACACGTGTTTATAAATGATACTGTCACAATGTCACACACGTGTTAAAATGATAGTTCCAATGTCACACACGTTTTAAAATAATGATACAATGTAACGCGTATTAGAATAATATTACAAGCACGGCAGTTACCATCTCCGCTTTACATGCAGGTTAAACTGATATCACAGATAGGGCAGCGATCATATCCACTTTATACACTTTGGAATGCCTGTTGCGATCGGCTGTTTTTCGCCTTACAGCACTAAGGGGCGGCTAGCGGACGCAGCAACCACCACCAGTGCAATGAGAGTTGAAAGCCGTGCGATAAGGTGAACCCTCGGCGGTTGTGTTTGAGAAGCAAACCGCCGCGACATGGTCGTCGTACCGGAGGAGTACATCTTCGAAGGAACGTTAAGCGACGGGGTAGCCAGGTAACACCGCTCGATGTGGCCCCGCTTTTTGCTCAGGCGTGCGGCAGCCAGTCCCCGCCGCGGCCGGTCCTGCCGGGGGTGGGGTGCGGCTGATGTCAGCCGGGCATGGGTGGGGGGATCTCCGTGGGCCGGACCTCCCTGGATGGGGAAAGTGGCTGCCGTGGCGGGCGTAAGCGATCGCGACGGGGCGTCGGAGGCTGAGACACACGGAGAGAAGCGGTTCGGTCCGGAAGGGTCCGATCGGCTGGGCGCGGCGCAGACGAAGTGTATGTGCGGGTCTGGTCCGGATTACGCGGAGCCTGAAAGGCTGAAACTCAGAAACACTGTAACTGATCACGAAACTGCATGAGTCACCGAGGAATGACGGCGTAAGACGGGAGATTGTTTTACTTATGCGTTTGCTTAACTTATGCCTGTTTACTCAGTGTCTACATATAATACTTTAGTGTCTGTCTGCATAATACTCAGTCTGCCTATGGTATACTCCAGCGTCTGTCCGTCTATATAATACTCCGTGCCTGTCTGTGTAATAATGTCTTTGCTGCTGCTTTACCTCTATTTTACTTTTATTTATTGAGGCTGCTTGTGATTGTCCGTTTTACACAACGCCCCTGGCTTCACTCTCGCATCACCTGTAGGACCATCTGCTGCCAGCTGTTAGCATGCAGTGCTCCGGGAGTCTGAAAGCCAGCAGGCAGTTGGTGTTTGAGTCGCTTGTCGATCCTGGTCCGTGGGACAGTCTGTGTGATGGCCCAGTCCGTTATTTCAGTGTGCCGATCTGTTTCAGCTGGTAGCGTTAACTGCCTGTGTGCTTTTGTAAATAACAAACAATGTTTATATCTGATTATAGCTCAACCCCCCTCACCCCACCCCCCAAAAAAATATACATTTAACTCTTAATAGTGTACCGTTGATCAGTGACCTGGTGACTGTCTGATAGCTGTTCAGTTCTTACACGTGGTTAAGTCACTCTGGCAGGATTCCGCAGGCATATGGTCAGCTGGGAGCTCGTGATGTCAGAGCAGCTTGTCACAGCTGCTCTCTGTAAGCTGAAGCCTCGTCCTGTGTCCATGCCCTGTCAGTGACTCCACATCGGGCTCGAGTGCAGTGCTCTGGGCTGCGCTGCCCCTGTGGGCGCTCAGCCAGGCTCTGGAAGGCCCCGGAAAGCCCTGCTCGCTGGCAGTTTGCTCAGCAGTGATGTTGTGGTACGTCACACTGCTTGCGTGCTCAGTGTACTTGAGTTATTTACTTGTGGCCGTGCCAGCGGAACCACTGGGGTGACTCGAACACAAAGGCTGCCCTTCAGGCCCGCTGGGACCCACGCGGCCTCCTCACCCACGTTTGCCCAGGAGACAAGGGTGCTCTGTATGCTTCCCAGCCGTCGCCGCTGCTACTGGGGGGTGCGTTTCCCATGAATGGCGAAGTCTGGGGCAGCTTGGCTGTAGCAAAGCGGGGGCAGGTAGGGGGTAAATAATTCAGTGCTTGGTGTCAGTGTGTGGTGATATTTGAAGCGCACGGCTCCCTGAACTGGGGCGGCGCTTGCCTATGTGGGTCAGCACTTGGGAGGCCCTACAGTGACAACTGGGAGGTTGCTTGGTCAAATCCTGTGTCTTGCAGAGTGATGTCACGCTCGGGCCCTCGAGCGAGGCCCTTAACCGCAGCTGATCCCGGGGCCGGCTGACCCTGCACTCATGCCCTCACTCATCTGCTAAATAACCATGACACCATGAGTGGCCGCCTGCCCTTAGTGCGGAACGGCGACCGAGAGCGTGAAGGTTGGCGATGGCAAGGCGTGGCGGCCCCGTTGGCATGTTTCCTGCTGCGTGCCGATTGGTGCAAGAGGAGACTGTGGGCGGGGCTCCGCCAGTAGCTTGTGATTGAGTGACTCCAGGCCACCTTCTATCTGTGATATACATACATGCTTTTTGGGCTTGTTTATGTGAGGATACTTACCAGTGCTGACTGACGGTGGCCACAGGCGTCAGTGGCCGGTCCGTTTGCTGCTCCCCAGATGTCACTGTCACTCTCAGGCTGTGACGATGTCCTGCCACAGTTGCATTCTCACGAGATCAGCCCCAGTACCCTGAACGAGCTGAAAGGGAGTAGAGTTCTTACCATCTGACTCTGTTTTATTTCATACAGCTGTGGAGATCTTTCTGGAACTTGCTATGGGCTGGTGGGTGTGTATGCTTCAGCGAGCATTGCTTGGCTTCCCCTGCGCTTTCTGAGAAATTTGCAAACCTCCCTCTGTGATGTATAAAATGTTTTAAGATGGAATGTTCCGGACCAACATCACCACGTGTATTTTGTTAAGATTCACCATGGCAACTTGATGTCATCGGGCGGCTGGCCTGGAGGAGGACCCCGGCCACCCTACGACCTCTGGGGGAGGGGGGCATTTTGCCATGTGACTCACAGCGCTCCCACTGCATGCTAACAAACTAATGGGATACAGACGTGGTTTTTGTGTTTGTGTGTGAGCTGCGTCTCTCTCTTCTGATGCGGTTGTATCATTATCTGGGCAGGAACAGTGCATTTCCAGGGGCGGGGGGCTTGAGGGTATAATGACACCCCCCGAGGAGCCCAGAGGGGGTTCACCTCAGCCTGGGGGCTGTAGCTAGGTCGAGCAATGGTCCTGATTGACCATACCGTTTCTGGGTTGCCAGGTACTGAACTGCTTTATCTGGTTGCCAGATATCTGCCTTGGGACACATATTTCTAAAATTTGGCCATATGATGATGATGATGATGATGATGTTAATGTGCCCCCCTGGGGGTGCCGAGGCCAGTGCTCAGGGGCAGAAAAATAACAGGCAAGCAGCATTGACAGCACGGCTGTGTGGAACCTTCCAGAGGATTTGCAGGCAGGCTGTCAGCTGATCCGGTTACACTTGCGCTTTGGCTTCTCGAAACTGCTCCCCATAGCCCTGATTAGCCCCCATGTGCGTGCACACAGACCCCCCCCCCCAAACACAGATATACACAGTCATGCACGGAGCCAAGGCTGCACACATACTGGTCGCAGCCGATGGGTTAATGTACATCTGTCTGTGCTGTCGTGTGTGTGGCTCTGTGGCTTGTGCTCATTGTGGGCTGTGCTGTGCCTGGGGTGCAGTGCCACACGCTGGTTGCCCATGACCTGTCACTGTGGTGTGTGCGTGTGCCCAAGGGGACACATGGGCTCCTCCCACTGTGTGTCTGTCACACAACTGTCTCAGCATTGTCACTGTAGGGCCATCAGCCCTGGAACAGCTCTGTGCGTTTGTGCGTCAGTGTCACTGCGCCAGTGCACGGATGCACAGTTTCTGCTAAACATAAAAATCTGCGCTACACACACACCGACCGCAGCCATCCACAGCCAAGCCCTGATGATGAAATTTACGTCCCTTACCCTCATCTGCAATTGAAAGCGTAAGCGGAAGCAAGTAGAAATTGGCCTCTACTTTCTTGATTTGTTCGCTAGTATGCGAAGGCGACAGACACAGCGCCCCTGAGCGAGGCCCTTCACCCCCCAGCTCCAGGGGTGCTGCACGCTGGCTGACCCTGTGCTCTCACCTGCATGTGTGTCTCATGGAGAACAGGATGGAGTTGGCGAAGAGACAGTGAATGTGTGTCTATTCCCTGCTTGTTGCCCCGTGTGGGATCATCGTCTCCAATGACTGCAAAACAGCAGCTCAGGGCTCCCCACCAACTCGGGCAAGAATCTGAATGCGATCATCTTTCAGCTTCACAGACAGGCCTTGGCCTGTAGGTGGCGCTGATGTTCTCACCATGCTGAATTTGCAGCAGAACAGTGCTGTCCTCCGTGGAAGGTCTGAGGTTTGGGGAATAGTCTCCTCTGTGGATACGGAGGTTATATACTATAGGAAGACCTACTTTGAGGATTGAGGACGGTCGTCCGCACGGCAGCTTGTGTTCATACTGTGGATGTAGATGGTTGTGGTCAGTGCATGTGATATTCCTCCAGACCAGCAGAGGGCAGATGTCATCTCCTAGGTCTGAATGAAGCTTATGCAAAAGCAGGATGAGATACGGTTTATAACCTCAAGTTTCAAGTCTGATTTGTAAAACCACTTAATTGATGTCAGTTTGGACCATAAATATGTTTAATATTTACTTCTGCCCAATGATGCTTGTCATTGAAAGTCTTATTCGATTCTTGTGATAAAATATGATTTTTGGGTAGAAATCAATAATAAGACATAAGGATGTTTGTGTGCCGACTTCATGTTCAGTAGCCCAGCTGTCTTATTTAGTTACTGCTGATGTTTTTTGCACCCTGACCTCCTAGGGGCTCTGTAGTAATGTATCATTAATATTGAACAGATTTTTGATATTTGTTTTGAGCTGAACAAATTGAAAGGACAGTGTTTACATACATGCCACCTACTGGATATACCTGGTCAATTATCTTGCACATGTGCAGTTGACGCATTTCCGCTAGACGTAAAAATCTGGGCTACATGCACACCGACTGCAGCCGTCCACATACAACCGCCGATGACGATATTTACGCCACATCCCCTCGTCCGCAACTGAAAGCGCACATGGAAAAGTAAAGTATGAATTGGCCTTTAGAAAAAGAGTGAGGAGCTCAGACATTCGGGAGGGGCTCACAGAGAAGCCGCTGCTCCTCCGCATCAAAAGGAGTCAATTGAGGTGGTTCGGACATCTATCTAGGATCCCTCCTGGGTGCCTCCCTGAGGAGCTGTTTTGGACATGTCCAGCCGGGAGAAGGCCCCGGGGCAGACCCAGGACACGCTGGAGAGATTGTACCTCTCGGCTGGCCTGGGAACGCCTTGGTATCCCCCGGAGGAGCTGGAGGAGGTGGCTGGGGAGAGGGAGGTCTGGGCATCCCTGCTTAGACTGCTGCCCCCGTGACCCGACCCCAGATAAGCAGCAGATGATGGATGGATGGATGGATTTCCAATTCAGTCGGCCTTGTATCTTCAGGCTTTTGAAGTATTTAGTTCTCTTTTATTTGGACCATCGGGTTATTTGCTGGTGGCCCATTGGAAGGGAGTTTGACCTGGAGAAGGTCTGCATGTCTTACCTTGGTCAGTGAGGGACGGGGGGTGACCATAAGCAGAGAAACTGGAAACAGGCTGTAGTGTTGGATGACGAAAGCCACGGTATCTCTACACGGCTGCTCTTTCTGCTTTGGCCAGCCTTTACCGAAGGGCTTTATAGTGTGCTGATAATCTTTAAGAGGGCTTTTCTTGTAGCCTGGGAAGAGGAGCATAGGGTAGTTCATCTGACAGGCACATTACAGAGTTTTGGGTGGATTAACATGTGGGAAGATGGGATGACGGCACACGCTCGTCCTGCGAGGCGGCGGACGATGGCATGCTGGGTCTGCCATGCCATGGGTACCGCTTTAGTGGTGCTTTGGCTGCAGGAAAGCCTGGACTTTGTTGCCATCAGCTGTGACTGTGGCTCATGCGTGCCTTCTGCAGTGCATCCCGTGTGCAGTGTGTGCATATTGCAGTGTGCGGCATGTGCAGTGGGTGCACTTTGCAATGTGGCCCGGATTATCCAGTCTGAAGTACTAACTGTAGCAGAGAGGAGGAAGTACTAGTTACCACAGTCACCAGTGGTTGGTGTGCCTGGTCTGTGAGCCCCCCCAGCTCTTCCTGCCCCCCCCAACACTCAGGGCCATAGTATAGCGTGCAGATCAAAGAGTGTGCGTGTGTTGTGAAAACTGGCACCCGTCAGTCAGAGCCATGTCACCTGATCCTGTGGGGGCGGATCGAGCCCATGCTCCCCACCCCCCCAAAGGTTGGCCCTGGTGCTCGGCCCCCCATTTCGGGTTTGCGTTCCCATATGCTTGCCTTCCGTGCCACACACATGCTGCACAGCTCCAGACTAAGTGTGCTGCTGCTGTTTGTTTGCTTCTGTCTCTCTCCCAGCTCATGTTTCCGGGTGGGGGAGTTTGTCAGCTGTATCTCCTGGGGGCACGCGCGCACGCACGCGCACACACACACACACACACACACACACACATACAGAGGCATACATAGAAGCTCACACACAAAGAAATACCGACACACAAACATTCACAATCACAGATGCGCACACACATACTCATACAGACACACGCAAGACACACACATACATACAGACCGATACATGCATGCACACTGCGCTCTGCAGTAGGGACACGCTGATTGGTGGCAGATGACTCTATCTGTTTCGCTTCCTTTCCATCTGACGCCCAGCTGTCCCTGTTGGCCTCTGAGAAGGTCATTCTTGTTTTTCTTTAAGGAAGAGGGTTTAGCTGTTCAAGTGTGTGTGTCTGTGTGTGTGTGCGCGCTTGTGTCTGTGTGGATATTCTCCCTTCTTGGAATTGTGTAACCTAAACTTCCCAGGAATGACGTTTACGACACACTGACAAAGCTAGTGTTCAGCCAACACAACTAGTGGCCAGAATGTGGTACTGCAGCCAGTTTCCTGCCATGCTTGATCCTGCTTGGAGTCTGATTGGATGGGCCTCTTCTCAGAGCTGAGAGCTCAGGGTGCGCCTCTGTAGGTTGCGCACAAGCTGGAGTGAATCTGTGCTAGAGGACAGAGGCCAGTTTTTTGTTGGTGGAGGAGCAGGTCCTCTCACACCACATAAGTTGTTATTTAATCTCAGCACTGTGCATGTATGGATTCTGACCCGGCTCTGTCCCTGATTGTCTCTCCCGCTACTGCCTTCCTCCCCAGTAGGTTCTGAGTGATGGAGCTGGGCTCTGTGGTCCGGGCCATCTTCGATTTCCGCCCCAGCGTGTCAGAGGAGCTGCCCCTCTTTACTGGCGATGTTATCGAGGTGCTCAGTGTGGTGGATGACTTCTGGTTGCTCGGCAACAAGGATGGCGTCACAGGTGGGTGGCACTATTGCGCTGGGGTCTGCAGCACGCTTTTGAGTCTGTCGAGCGGCCAGCCGGTCTGGCTGGGGGCATCCTGGGGCCCTGCAGGCTATGCTCCTCCTCCTCCCTGGATGGATGCAGATTCACTTTCCAGTCATGCCCAAACAAGCCCACATTTCTTATCCCTGAGTCATGTGGCATTTCCCCATTTCCGGGTCGGCCCAGACCTCATTTATCGAGAAGAACTTGATGTTCCTGAAACTGGAGTGAAACTGCAGAATGTCCCATAAGCTGTGCCGCCTTCAGCTCTGGATTAAGGCCTGAAGTCCCTAGCGCAGAACACTCGTCTGCTCCTGCCCCTTTCTCTTCTGAATGCTCCCCATTCCTCCCCTGTTCTTCTCCATCACCACTTGCCCCCGTCTCTCCTGCATGCTGCCTGTTCTCCCCTGTTATCCCCCTGCTCCCCCTTCAGCTCCTGATCCCATCTCTCCTGCATGATCCTCATTCCTCTCCTACTCCCCCATCAGCTCCTGCCCCCATCTTTCTTGCATGTTCTTGTTCCTCCCCTGCTCCCTCTGATAGAGGTGTGACTTGTGGGGTTCTGTGTTCCTTCTCCCCATACAGGCCAGTTTCCCAGCACATTTGTGGAGGCTGTTCTCATCCCTAGCACCCGGCCAGGAGACCAGCTCTACGTCTGCATCAGTGACTTCAGTGCTGCGTCGCCAGAGAACCTGTCTCTCAAGCGAGGTGGGTGGCGGACATGCGCTGGGTGGCATGCCGCTGCACTGCCACTGGCACACTTTTTCAGGTTCATACAGGCATGTGACTGACTGGGCAGGGCTAACCAGTGCCACAGCATACCATCTCCTCTGACTGGGGGAGATGCTGTCTTGGCTGCAGCTCAAGCAAGACTCTGCTGAAGCAAAGTGTGGCCATGACCATGGTGACCTCATCTGGGGTGCTGGTTCCCACCGTCATCTTACCATGTTCAGGTTCTCCTGTGCCAGCTGTCACCGTCTTGACCTTCTTGCTGGCATTTGGAGGCTTAATTCCAGGTGCTCCGGGCACCATGGTCAGACTGGGTCACCGGCCATTTGCAGAGACGCCACATTGCCTCATTACCGCCACCAGTCTGTTCTGTCCTTGCTGTCTGTTGGCTGCCTTGCACTTGCACACAATTGTCTGTGGGTGGTGCCATTTCACTGCATTGTGGACGTCTTGCTTTTACTCTGTTGTGTCATTAATTGCTGAATGTAATTGGCGTGTTTTTGGGAAATGCGTGTCAGGGATAATAAGCGCTGTCAAGCAGGCTTTTCTGCTCTGTGAATGTGTGCATTTAAGGCATTAGGCTGAGCCCTCCCTCAGAAACACAGCCTTTGATGTCCT
The DNA here is from genome assembly GCA_026776725.1 of Gnathonemus echidnorhynchus. Lineage (NCBI taxonomy): Eukaryota > Metazoa > Chordata > Actinopteri > Osteoglossiformes > Mormyridae > Gnathonemus > Gnathonemus echidnorhynchus. Next base: position 664,469 of record JAODJU010000041.1, read on the forward strand.
GCCGTTCACAGGCCCCCCAGGACTGAGCCCTGCCTGCCTCACTTCTCACCTCACCCCCCCCCCCCGTGTCTCTAGGTGACGTGCTGGTGGCTGAGGGCAGTGTGGATGGCTCCTGGATGCGGGGCCACAGCAGCTGGGGGGCATATGGCCTCTTCCCGCGGTCTTGCGTGACGCGGCTGCGCCTGTCACCCCACTGCCGGGAGCTGTCCCAGCGTGCTGCCGCCGAGCTACCCCCCCACGCCCTGGGCCGAGCCCGTGCCCTCATGGGTCTCTCCGCCCAGCTCGACGAGGAGCTTGACTTCTGCGAGGGGGACATCATCACCATCGTGGGCGTGCCTGAGCCAGGCTGGCTGCGCGGGGAGCTGGACGGGCGCAGTGGCGTCTTCCCTGAGGGCTTCGTGGAGCTGCTGGCTCCCCTGCGCGGCGGAGGGAACACTCAAGCCGTCGCCCGCTATAGGGAGGAAGACGAGGAGGAGAGGCAGCAGGATGAGGAGCGTGAGGTGGGCTTTGGTGAGGCAGAGGTCCCAGCGGGTGGGGGTGAGGCTGCCGGCCTGCATGGCGTGGCGCTGTATGACTTCCGTGCCCTGGAATGTGGCGAGCTGGACTTCGACGTGGGCGACCGTATCCTGGTGCTGCGGACGCTGGAGGACGGCTGGCTGGAGGGTGAGCTACATGGGCGGCGTGGCATCTTCCCACACCGATTCATCCGGCTAGAGGAGCCACTGTGCCACTCTGGCCAATCGGAGTTGAGAGGGGCGGAGCCTCAAGAATCCCCGGCGAACAGCCTGGCTGGAAGGGACACGGATGCAGATGGGGGCCACCATGCAGTCAAGCAGGAGGTTGGGGACCAGAACCAGGAGTACAGTCCAGCCTGGGCGGGGCAGACTGACTACACCATCTGGGACCTCGACTACTTTGAGCAGGAGATGGAGCGCAGTGGCAGCATTGGCGGGGAGGTGGGGGCCATTGCACCACCCTTGCAGATGGGGGCTGGCCACAGGGCAGCGGCTAAACCACGCCTGCCGCCCCGGCCCAGCCTGCCCCTTCTGCTGCAGCGCCGGGTGCATGGTGGCGTGCCCCAGGGCTCACCTACGCCTGCTGCCAGCAGTCTGGTCGCCTCAGGTCGCCATGATGACTGGCTCCATGGAAATGGTCAGGCGGTTGGAGAGCGTCCCACTGACAGACGGGCGTCAGGCTGCTTGACTGCAGTGGGCCAGCAGGAGGAGCACAAACGCAGGAAGCTGTTCCGGCATTCCAGTGCTGCCGAGGCGGACCTGCTGCCACCAGAGAGAACGTTCCGGAACGGCCTGCCAGGCCCCTCCTTTCTGGATGGACTCGGCGTCTCTGCCTCTGACCTGGACTCCAAGCTCTCCCAGCAGCTGGCCGAGTTTGAGCTGAGTGTCCCCGGGCCCCGGGGGCCGGGGGCAGGGCACAGAGTCTCCCGCCATTACTCCATCCTGGACTACAGCAGTGAAGGTGACATCATCAGAGGCTCCGCCCACTCCCCTCTGACCCTCAAGTCCGAGACCTGTGCCTTACCCTCCTCCACCTCTTGCCCTTCATCCCTAGAGAGGCAAAAGGCACTCAGGCCCCCGCCACCCCGACCCCGGGTCCTCAGGGGCCCACAGGGGTCCCCGCCCCCTGTGGAGCAGCAGCGCAGATCCACCCCCGCCCCACTGAAGCCGGCCCGGCCTGCCCCTCGGCCGCCCCAGCGCTGCACCCGCAGCAGTGCAGTGAACCGTGTCCCGCCAGAGGAGGGTGACGTAGAAGCAGAGAGGCCCTCTCAGGAGAAGCAGTGTGAGCAGGTGGCCATTCTGCTGCGCCTCCAGGAGGTGGAGCAGGACCTGGAGATGTACAGGCAAACGGCCGAGGAGCTGCGGAGCATGCTGGAGCGGGAGGAGGACCAGGGGGCGCGGCAGCAGGCCTTGGAGAGCCTGGACTTATGCACCTACAGCATTGACACACTGAGCCTGGAGCAGCAGCAGCTGCAAGGTGAGAGCCGCCTCCCATCACCAGCACTGTTCCCAGATCAGTGAGTCTATAGCCCCCTAGTCTCGTGTGTGGGTATTAACTATACCGACACTGCGGCCTGGTTCAGGGGCAGTGTGCAGGATTCTGTGCGGGATCCATTGTCTGAAAGTGTGCACTTCCTGTCTAGTGTGTCTGCTAGCTGCATGTGGTCTGTCTGCCTGCAGGGGGCAGCAGACACTAAAGTAACAGTCAGCCTGCATCTGACACTTAGTGTGACTGTGACTGTGTAGTACTCTTTGTAGTGGCTGTGTTTTGGTACTTTCTGGGGAGTAATATGAAGCAATTCTTAAGTTAATGGCTTTTCCAGGAAATAATACCACTGAGTTTGACTGCCCACTGCAGAAGAGAAAGAGTCATTGTTTTATAAACACCTACTAATAGGAGCTCAGAGAGCCAGGGTGTTTATTAAGGGGCACGAATAGGAGCTCAGAGAGCCAGTGTGTTTCTTAATGGGCACCAATAGAAGCTCAAAGAGCCAGTGTGTTTATTAATGGGCACCAATAGGAGCTCAAAGAGCCAGTGTGTTTATTAATGGGCACCAATAGGAGCTCAAAGAGCCAGTGTGTTTATTAATGGGCACCAATAGGAGCTCAGAGAGCCAGTGTGTTTATTAATGGCCACCAATAGGAGCTCTGTGTTCCCGGCAGTGTTTGACTCTCAGTCCCCCACTGCACCTGTATCCAGCTCTGTGCCCCTCTGTCCTCCTGCCCACTGCCGTTACCCAGCCTGAGGGTGCTGACCCAGGGGCTTACAGGAAGCCGGTGGGGGGGGTCACTGATGCAAGCCTGTGACATTTTACAGTGCAGCAGACACACGCGTACACACAGACATGCAGTGATACACCCTTACACACACGCAACATGGCGCAGCTGGGAATGACGCGCAGAGGTCCTGCAGCCCATCACAGAACTACACACAGAATGCATCTGCAGGCCATGTGGAGGGCAGGCCAGTGTGTAGATTGTTCCGGATGGATAATGAGCCTCCATTCACAAGGTCCCTCTGGGTTTGAAGTCAAAAGAAGCACTGCATTTTCATTTGTGCCCCCCCCCCGGTGGCGAGGTCAGTGGCGGTGTGAGTCCTATAGACAGTGTGGGAGCCATGGTGAGCAACGCCCAGAAACCACATGGAAGAAAGCAATGTGGGGTGGGGGGGTGATTGCACAGCTCGGTGTGTGTGTGTGTGTGTGTGTGTGTGGGTTGGTTAGGGTGGGGCTCTATGCTAATCCCCAGCCTGTCTGTAGGAATGTCCAGGTGACAAAGTGGCCAGATGACACAGCACCTGTGTGACCTAGTCCGTTCGTCTGTACGTTTCTCTGTCCCTCCGTCTGTCCAACTGTCAGCGCCCCCTCGTGCTGTCAGGCCGGCAGAATGTGCTCCTTTGTCCTGTCTCCCCTTTACAGCGGCTTGGGCAGCTGCACATTACCTCCACCTTTCTTGCCTGTAATGTGAAGTGTGCCCAGAAGAGGGCGAGCTGAGTCGTGCTCACATTTCAGCATGCGGCCCCTGGGATGAGGATTAGCTGAGCCCACAGCACTGTCACTTTGCAGGGGTGGGGGTTGCCATTGTTTTTTTTTTTTGTGGGAATGGGGGATGTCTGAGTGAAACTAATACAGCATGATACTCTCCTGCACTGTGAACTGTTCAAAGCCTCAATTGTTGGGCTTCCTCACGTGTGTTTGCGGGCTCTCAGAGCTCCCATTAGGGTACAGGGCTCAGTTTGGTGGTCTGTATGGTTCGAGTTCTCATGGGAACAGTTTAGGGACAGCTCCCCCCCACCCATGCGGGAAAAAGTGCTGAACACAGGGTGCGCTAAGTCAGCCAAAGGCACTCCATGCTTCTGCTGGGTCTCTGAACCGCGTGCTGTATGATCGCTGCTCTGATGGGGGCTGGGGGGAGGGGCTGTGCCTTTTCTTCCTCTCTGAAAAAGAGTGGAGTGGGGGGTGTGACTCTGGGAAGGACTTGGAACAATAGTGCATTGTGGACTGAGGATCCACTTTCTTCCGCTGCAATGGTGAACAGGCTTTTCTCCTGAATTTTCAGAGACAGGACTCCAGCTTTGGGCATATAGCCCTGCAGGAACACCCGCAACTCTCCCCATGCGGCACAAGATCGCATTCGCACCTGCAGCTGCTGGGAGCTGCATCTTGCTGCTGCAGAAGCTGCGCTGGCATGCGGGACCTTTAAGAAATTCTGAGGCTCTGACAGGGAGGAGATCAGTCCCTCCCCCCTTTCATTAGTAGGGGAAAGGCCAGAGTCTATGTTCTTGGCCAGTCACAGCCTGTCTAGGTGGAAATCCCACGTCATGTGACCCAGCTCATGGGCCCTGGGGGGACAGGAGGCGGGGCGTGGGAGGTGCTGGCGCGGGAGTCTGTGTGTCCGGGGGATATCTCAGAGCAGAGGGCAGTCCCAGCGAGGCATTCCCACGGAAAGCATGCCTCACAGGTTACGGCGGCACCATGCGACTACGGGAGCCCGAGTGAGAGCTGAGCGCCGCCTCAGCGAGCGTTCATGAAGAGCCGTGCCGACACTGGTGCCAGGCAGGGGCTGTGCCCCCCCAGGCAGGCCAAGAGCCGGGAGGAGCTGCGGTCTGACGAGTGGAGCGACGGAGCAGGGGAGCGCGGGCGATCACAGATTCGTCCCGGGAGGGAACAGGAGGCACATGGCTTCTGGGAGTATGAGGACAGCGACCAAAGCCCTTACCACTGGTACAGGAGTCACCTGCGAGATGGCTGCGAGCGTTCGGGGCATCCGCGCTGCACCAACATGGACCAGGACCGTCAAGAACACAGAAACCGTGTTCGTTTGCGGACCTACGACCGCATGGACACAGATCAAGTCTTGGAGAAGCAGTATGACCGCACTGGTAGGACCTGTTACAACCATAATGAAGGAGGACGTTGTGATTCCATCGACAAGGACCGCTACAACCGCACTGACATGGAGTATGAAGACAGGGAGCGATATGACCGCTTTAAAAGGAACCGCTATAATGGCACTGGAAAGGAGTCTTCAGATTGCAATGAGAAGAACCGTTATGACCGCCTAGAAATGGAGCGGTTTAACCGTACAGACAGGGACCGTTATGACCGCCGAGATGAGGAACGGTTTGACCGCAGTGACAGGGACCATTATGACTACCGAGATGAAGGAAGGTTTGACCGCACTGACAGGGACCGTTATGACCGCCGAGATGAGGGACGGTTTGATCGCACTGACAGGGAACGTTATGACCGCCGAGATGAAGGAAGATTTGACCGCAGTGACAGGGACCACCTTGACCGCCGAGATGAGGGGCGGTTCGACCGCACAGACAGGGACCGTTATGACCGGAGAGATGAGGGGCAGTTTGACCGCACTGACAGGGACCGTTATGACCGCCGAGATGAGGGGCAGTTTGACCGCACTGACAGGGACCGTTATGACCGCCGAGATGAAGGGCGGTTCGACCGCAAGGACAAGGACCGTTATGACCGCCAAGATGAAGGGCGGTTCGACCGCACGGACAAGGACCGTTATGACCGCCGAGATGAGGGGCGATTCGAAGGTGCTGACAGGAACCGTTATGACCGCCGAGATGAGGGGCGATTCGAAGGTGCTGACAGGGACCGTTATGACCGCCGAGATGAGGGGCGATTCGAAGGTGCTGACAGGGACCCTTATGACCGCCAAGATCAGGGGCGATTCGACCGCACAGACAAGGATCGTTATGACCGTCTAGATGAGGGGCGGTTTGACCGCACTGACAGGGACCATTATGACCGCCGAGATGAGGGGCGGTTCGAAGGTGCTGACAGGGACCGTTATGACCGCCAAGATCAGGGGCAGTTCGACCGCACAGACAGGGACCGTTATGACCGTCTAGATGAGGTGCAGTTTGACCGCACTGACAGGGACCGTTACGATCGCAGAGATGAGGGGCAGTTTGACCGCTCTGACAGGGACCGTTGCTACTATTCAGACACTGAGCAGTTTGAGCAGACAGTGCATAGAGACTGGAGTGCCCCTAGATCCCGGCCTTTTCTGGATCCCGGGTCTGATCCAGATGCAACTGATGGTCCTGATGGCTGCCAGGAAAGGAGGATAAGGAGAGGGCGGTCCCACGAGGACCCTTTACCTCTCAATCGTGACGACTCCAGTGTGGGCCCAGGGCTTGGCCGGCTGGACCCCAATCTGGATAACTGGACCCAACAGCCACTGTTCACCAGCTCCCTGGACCGGAACAGTGTGTGCAGGAAGTCGGCACCGGTGTCCCTGAGGAGACACAACTTTGTGGTCAGCAGACCACAGCCGAAGCCAGGTGAAGCCTGTAGCTCCGCGTTGGGGGGGGGGCTGTTGCTTGAGGATCCATGTGGTTTCTGTGCTTCTGCAGGAAGGTGACGACCTACACCGTGACGAGGCTGACCGGTCAGGCTGGTTCGGTGGGTTTGGTATCATTCTGCCCAGGCGTGTGTCTCTCCTGTGTTTACGCTTCGCTACAAACAGCTCGTGGTTTATCTGAGTACACCGGGCACCAGGCAAGCTGGCAGCCGTCATGGGAACCAGTCAGGACCCACAATGTCTTGCTCAGGCCACCACAGCCAAGCAGAACATGAACAGAGCTCCACTTGTGTTGGGGCCAGTGCGGGTTATGGTGCCGGCGTATTTGTGCTGGTGAGGGTTGTGGTGGTGGTGGGGGGGGTTTACATTTTGGAGTTTCGCATATTTTCCTCCCCCAGTCTGTGCTGAAGTATGTGTGGGACAGAGAGAGAGTGACTGCATTCCTGTCCAGCACAGACAAAGAAAGAGAGTTGTTGACCAAAACGCCAGACCTGTTAATAATTTAATCCGTCAGTCTGCAAGGGGCCATACAGTATGAGGGTACGCCCCCCCTCCCCCCCCCACAGTATGCAGTGCCACTGATGGCTGAGCATGAGTAGCTCTTCAGACTTTTCTGTACCTGCTTGCTGTTGTTTACACCCTTTCTTTCCTTGACACACACAGCTCTCTGTGACGTTAACGTCATTGTGACTTTGTGGTTTTGAAATGCCTGGCATGCCTGCCGTTTCAGGGCCTTGGTTCGGTGATTCATCCCCTGCACCTACGCACGCACAGCTACCACAACCTTAGCGTGTCACTCAGGGCACTGGCACACTAATCCAGTGAGGTCTGGCCGGACCACAGGCCTAGGCGGGGGACAGACGGGGTCAGGCCAGCGCTCCAGGAGGGGATTAGTGCATGTAGGTCAGGGCCACACGCACGTGTGCACACACACACACACACACACACTCACACTGAGTTACTCATAAGCACACCGCCAGTCACACACTGCAGCTTTACTCTTCATTACATTATTTCGGAAGCCTGTTAGGAGTTTGTCCTGTGGGGATGTTTTCCAATCTTCCGCTTGTTGTGCATTGGACCTTTGGACCTTCTGCTTGTTGTGCTTTGCCCATGTTCCCTTCCTCCTCACCCACTAATCTCACTGACACACCTCACTGACCCTCCATAGGCCGCGGCTGTTCTGGCTGCTCAGACCTGTGGGTCGAGCTTGCTTTAGGGCACGTAGCTGGGTGGGGGTTCTCGAGGAGGTGGGACAGAAACCCTGCTTTTGGTGAGATTTCACAGCTCCACAACGTGCAGGGGTGCGGGTCTAATCGGCTTTCAGGCCTGGGGTGTGGTAGGGCAGACGGGGGTGGCATTCCAGTGCCTATCGTCAAGGTGAATTCTGTTTTTCTTTCCATCCTGATCACTAAGTTTCACTTGGAACTGGTTCCTTACAACACACCTCCACCCCCCC
>JAODJU010000041.1:691760-711579 GCA_026776725.1 Gnathonemus echidnorhynchus
AAGCCGGTCTCTCCCAAATGCCGCCCGTGTCACCAAGCCGGTCTCTCCCAAATACCGCCCGTGTCACCAAGCCGGTCTCTCCCAAATGCCACCGGTGTCACCAAGCCGGTCTCTCCCAAATGCCGCCCGTGTCATCAAGCCGGTCTCTCCCAAATGCCGCCCGTGTCACCAAGCTGGTCTCTTCCAAATGCATGCTGGACCACAACCATTTTGTGAGCATCAGGGTGGACGTCCCATGTGAGGACAGCAGGCTGTAAAATATTACAGCACACCATGTATTTAAGATAGTGCTGTCAAACGATTAAAAATTTTAATCTGATTAATCACAGGGTTGCTGTGGATTAATTTTGATTAATCACGATTAAATATCATTCATTTTTAATCTATTAATCACATTTCATTTTGCATGAGCAAACAGACTCAAGAAAAAAGATAATATATGTGCACTTACCTGTAACATGTTTATTGAACATCTTGAACACAAGTCGCATGCATTCCATCTGCCACTGAAGTGCAGTACCATGGACCCATATCAAAAAGCAAGATTTTTTGCTTAGCCGGACAACTTGTCGGATTTAAGGTACCTCAGTTTAAATGGTTTTTATCTTCGTTCCCTTACAATTAGCCCAAACTATCGTAAATCTGACAAATAATCCAACTAATCATGAAATCCAGTTTTAGCCCGGTTAATTGCCATTGTTAGCAATATCAGTTATAATAAGCGCGGTGCTTCATGTATAAAACTCAACATCCACAGATAAGTTGGACGGTATAGTGTGTGCGACTGATTTAATGAGCCATAAATGAGAAGTAGTGCTTAAACCAGGGGTCTCCAACTCCGGTCCTGGAGAGCTACTATCCAGTAGATTTTCTGTCCCACTTGGTTTCTGATGAACCACACCTGTTCCTGGTATTTACCTGAAGCCAGGTAGGATAGAAAACCTACTGGACAGTAGCTCTCCAGGACCGGAGTTGGAGACCCCCGGCTTAGTATAAAACTACAACTTTCCCTTCTGTTGATAAAGGGCGCAGCCATCTTGGATTCTGAACTCGGGATCCTCTGTGCTGCTCCGAGATATTTCTCGGATCTCCGAGAAACAGGAGCGAGCATGTCGTCACTTCCGGCTTCAAAACTCCGGAATACGATTCGGAATACGAGTTCCCAGGGCAAACGGAACGCACCAAAACTGCCTGAAATGGGTTGACAGAGACATTTCAGCGATTTTGAGTCATTCTGTGCTGCAGATGGGTTAATTGCGTTAAAAATTTTAATCAGATTAATCATGATTATGGATTAATCCGTGTTAACCCATTAATTTTGACAGCCCTAATTTAAGAACATTTACATTAAATAAGATTCACCATAAAGCAGTACAAATAAAGTACAAGTAAAATTAAAAAGTGAAAAAAATTAGCCAGAATGCTTCTAAATTATCTAGACTGACAGGTGATCTTTGACCAACGTTCTTTCACCTCAAAATCAGTTTGATTTAGTAAAGTCTGTTGACCTCATAGGTACAGAAAACACAGACTGTTTGGTTAACGATTATCCAGCAGCACTGGCTACAGGATGCATGTGCCACCACAGGCAGAAGAACACCGTGGCGGCTAGGGGCAAGACGATGGGGAGGCTGCTGCTTCTGCTCAGTGTTGTTGTGCTCATACAGCCAGTAGCTGCTACGGTACGTATCACCACACATGCTCTGCATACTGGGCTGTACCTGTGCGGCCTGTAGCTACTTCGGTATGTATCACCGTACACATACACTACGTCCTGGGCCATGCTCATATGGCCTGTAGCTGCTACGGTACGTATCACCACACATGCTCTACATACTGGGCTGTGCCTGTGTGTCCTGTAGCTGCTTTGGCCTGTATCATCGTACATGCGCACTACATAGTGGGCCATGCTCATACGGCCAGTAGCTGCTACGGTACGTATCACCACGCATGTTCTGCGTACTGGGCTGTACCTGTGTGGCCTGTAGCTGCTACGGTACGTATCACCTCACATATGTGCCATGTCACGGGCCGTGTCCATGCAGCCTGTAGCTGCTTTGGTACGTATCACCACACACACACATGTCACGTCCTGGCCTGTGCTCGTGTGGCCTGTAGCTGCCTCTACATATCACTTCACATTCGTGCCAGGTCCTGGGCTATGTCCATGCTGCCTGTAGCTGCCTCAGTATGTATCACTGTACACACATGCTACATCCTGGGCTGTGCTCATGTGGCCTGTAGCTGCCTCGGTACATATCACTATACACGGGGGCCGCGTCCTGGGCTGTGCTCGTGCGGCTTCTAGATGCCTCAGAATATATCACCTCATACAAGCACCGTGCCCTGGGCTATGCTCATGTGGCCTGTAGCTCCTGCAGTACGTATAACTATGCTGTGTCTGTGCTCCTGCAGCCTCTAGCTGCAATGGTACGTATCACCGCACACACGCGCTGATGATCTGTGTCTTCTGCATCATGAGGAGTTTTCTTGATTGCAATATCTTTAAAGTTTATATCTTTAAAGTTTAAAGTGTGGAAGCAGAATCCTTTATTTGTCTGTGATGTGTGGAATGTGGTTAGCTAATAGAAAATAGTTTTATTGTGTTATTCAATTCAAAAAATAAAGTTCTGACATAAAAATAACATCCAAGTTTACGTGAATTCCATATTTTAAAATTGCTACACTATCAAACAATTACAAGTACATCTTGTCTTGCAGAGCTTCTTAGATGACCTGAGTGCCTTCACTGGTGAGTTTCTGTCCCATTCATGCTCAAAGATGTAGTAAGTTTGTCCTTTGAGTGGCTTAGTTGAGCTTTTCCACTGCCACCAAGAAGCAAAGCACATCCAAAATGTATTATAAACTGGTAGTTTTCCATTGTAAAGTATTGTTGTGTGACCACCATGTGATTGGTTGAAAGCACGGAGATGCATGATCTGCATTGATAAGCATGCATTATCTGAAGGAAAATAGGGCATATTCTAAGTATTATTCATTATTAATTGTATTGCATATTGCAATGCATTGATGCATTCCCAAAAACTCCTACTCCTACCTCCTACTACTGCAGTCCTCTCTGTAAGGGATTGTAATGATTTTCTTAATTACTTTACAGAAAAGATGGACATTAAATCTACAATTACTTTTTGTATCGATGCCATCATGTCATGTACCTCTGAGTTTGTCATGCTTTAATTCTTTATCTCCTGTCTCTCTCAACGAGTTCATATTGTTAATTCATAAATTAATCTTCTCATTCACTAGACCTATGGACGACATCTCTGCCTTTATGTGTTACTAGTCACATCTCTGCAGTCTGGGCGTGTGCGTAGTATATATACATACTGTCATGGAGCCCCTATTTAAAACGAAACTACCATTTTATCTAAAATTTTAGAAAAGGTTGTTCCTCTGCAGCTGAGTGCTATTTTTGGATGAGCACTATGTCTTAGACCCTTTTCAGTCAGACGTCCTCAAAGGCCACACTACTGAAACAGCACTTCTTAAAGTGACTAATGATTTATTAATGGCTGCAGATGCTGGGGAATGCTCAGTGTTAGTTATGTTAGACCTAATTGCAGTTTTCGATACAGTTGATCATTACATTGTTTCGGATAGGTTAAAATGACACGTGGGTATTTCAGGCAAGGCTCCTGACTTTTTTTACATCATTTTTAGCATATTCTCTGTATCTGTGGTGGAGTTTTCCTGCCTTAGCCCGTTACTCTCCGGAGAGTCTTAGGGCCTTCCTTATTTTCACTATATATTCTTCCCTTAGCTCAGATTATTAATTCTAATAAGTCTGATATTTAGATTATTGGTCTTTTAAGTCAAATCAGTTCCGTAATTTTTCTACTTTGGTCTATTGTCTGGTGGAGGTTAACATTTAGACATTTATGGCTAAATTCTGAGAAAACTGAGGCTTTAATTTCTTCTCCTCCAGATTTACATTCTTTGATTTCCAATAAGATTACATCCCTTTCACATTCACCAAAATCTTCTCTGATTTTTATCGTTGAGTTTTTATTCTCATATTCACACGTGCCTTTTTTCCGTTAAGAGCTTTGCCTAGTTTGAGATCTATGTTCTCTTCTGAGGAGTTGGAAATATTGGTTCAGGCTTTTATTTTGTCATGGTTAGATTATATTAATTCTCTTTATACTTGTCTTAGCACGTTGGCTATCTCACGTCCTCAGATTGTTCAAAATTTAGCAGCTAGGCTTTTAACAAAAAAAAGGCTGTCCTGTTTAATTCAGAATCCAGTTTAAGATATTGGTCCTTACATTCAGAGCCAGGCCCTGCAGTTCCTAGTGGAACTGGTACGTCCCTATTTGGCTGGCCGTGTTCTAAGGCACTCTGATCAAGGACTCATTTGTGTTCCACGGATCAGACTTAAAATGCATGGTGATGGGAGGTTTCACGTTGTGGCTCCAAGGCTGTGGAGTGATCTTTCACCATCATTCCATTTTGCAGACTCTGTTGAAGATTTTAAAGGTCAGATTAAATCTCACGGTTTTTCTCAGGCTTTTGGGAAAACCTGACATTGTGAAGTTGTGTTTTGTCAAGTTTTGTTGTCTACTTTTACTTGTGTATTTTTAAATTGTTATGTTTCTTGTGTTTCTGTCTACTCTGCATATTAGTTTTGTGCAGAACTTTGTGACTGCCTGTGAAAGGCACTCCATAAATTTTACTTACTCACTAATTCTGCTAACGTTTGATGCTAACATAACATAGGGATTCTCACAGACTTGCTAGCAGAAATTAGCAGATAGTAAATCATAATGTATACCGTGTGAACAGTAAATAGGTGCCTTTTTGGTTGTTGCTCACCAAACCTCGCCTTTACTGAGCCGACCCAAATGCAGTGGAAAACCCAAGCGAGCTGGAACTGGACTTTAACTAGTCTCTCTTCACTGCATAGCTTGGATCTCGTATGCCAGTGCAAAAGTGCCTTGAGGCTTGGTGTCACATGTCAGTGTCTTCAGCAAAGGTAGCAGCAGAATGTGTTCAGGAAAACAGTTGATCTCAGGTGCTGTGTTCTCATGCCCTCGTGGAGAAGGAAAGCTCACCTCACTCTCTCCTGGGACAGCTTTTATTTCTGAACTATTGTACGAAGATGAAGATGACGGGACAGAGGAGGATGATTTCAGTTTGGACTGGCTATATGACTTACTCGGCCTGTCAGGTAAGATATCATACTGGGAGGTCAAGAAGAAACCATTCCATCTCTGGAAGTACAGTTTAGATAATCTGGCTGGCACAAGTTTCCTCTGCGTGGTATGATATCTGCAAAGTGATGCCTGTATCCCGGGACCCGCCAATACTTCATGTTCATAAAACCAAGGTTATGGGGATCTTCACATAATTGGGGACATAGTTTAGTGGGTTCTCTTCATCTCCATGCACTCCTCTTCTTCCCTCAGACCCTTGCAATCCAAATCCGTGCGACAACAAAGGGGTCTGTGAGGTTGATGGAGGCAGCTTCAAATGTGTCTGTCCAGAGCCTTACTATGGGAAGAAATGCCACAGAGGTAAGTGTCACCTTGGCGTTGAGGCCTTTGTCCTGGTGGGACGGGTTCAGCGCAGGCAGATGTGTTGTGCAAAAGGAAGGTCACTTCAAATGCTTTTGTGAGTCTTTCTTTCTGTCTGTTTTTCAGTTAAGAAAGTGTGCAAGCGGAGCAGGTGTCGTCACGGTGAATGTGTAATCACCAGCACCCCGCCATACTATGCCTGTATCTGCAGGGCACCCTATCAGCCTCCAGACTGTAAAATATGTGAGAAACATCAGCGATCGTGAACGTGCCTCGTGGCTGAGACGGAAACCTTCTGACGTAACTCGACATCTCTCATCCCTCTTCAGCCTCTCCTTGTGATCCTGACCCCTGTCTGAACGGCGGTACCTGTGTCAAGGGCACTTCCACTTCCAGCTTCCACTGTGAATGTCCAGCCAATTTCACAGGACAGTTCTGTGAAGTCAGTAAGTTCTGTGAAGTCAGAGACTGTACCTCAGTCCCTCTCATTTACCATTACGACTCACTGGTCACTAACCGGTGGCAATAATCTGCTGACTGCATGGTGGTTTCAGTTATCTGCTAACTACAGAAGCATTTCACTCATCCAATTCCTGAAGGGCACTGTAAGTTATATGATACAGATGCTAAATAGCTTTTGGCATTCTGACTATGTGTTGCCAGGTCCTGACGATTGCTATGAGGCCAATGGGGAATCGTATCGTGGCTTTGTGAGCAAGACTGAGCAGGGCGATATCTGCCTCCCCTGGAATGCCTACTTCATCATTGTGAAGGACAACAACCCCCTGCATGAGTACAGTGGGGAAAATGGCCTTGGAACCCACAACTACTGCAGGTCTGATGTGTAGCTGAATGAAATGAGAATTTATTTGCCATTTGGTAAAGTACAGGTACACTGAAGTTATCTAATTGTGATGTGACATATTCCATCTTGCGCTGTATTTTAAGACACATATAGCTGAGAGTCGAAGCTGGGGTCCCCTGAAACATTTCTTTGGGGGGGGGGGTCTAAGGGGCTCACTCGAAGGCCCAGCAAACCTGACTATTTTGCCAAGGATGGGATTCAAACCAGTGACATTGCATCCCACAGTGCCCCCTGGTGTGATAAAAGCAGCAAAGTGGAGGTTGCATCCATCCTGAATTTAGGCTCTGCTGGGAAAAAAACTTGCCTTCACCCACTTTATGTGATGTTAACTGGCTGCAACTGCAGATACTGTGTGAGTCCGTAAGCATGCGTTCCCCCCCCCCCCCAGGAACCCAGACGGAGACTCTCGGCCCTGGTGCTATGTCAGAGACAAGAACGAACTGATGTGGGACTACTGTGATACCAGGAAATGTCCTCGGACAGTGAATGTGACAGGTACCTCGGGGGCTGGTCAGTAACTTTATCAGGTAATAATACAGTTAACTTAGCTGCCAGGATTAAGCTTACCTTTAGTAACTCACAGCCAATATTTATGTGAAATCCAGTAACTGGCTTAGGGAAGCAGGGCGGTGCAGAGACTTTTAGGTGGGGGCCTACTGGGATGGGGGGGGGGTCCCCTTCAGGATTATTTGTGTGATCTTCGGTGTTCACTTAGGGGCACTCAGGATCCCCAGACACCCCTGTCTGCCCCTTACTAACTTAGTCCATTATTTTAAGCCACTATCCAGAACTGGCTGAAACTTACTGACCTCCAGAACTAACTCAACTCCAGAACTTACTGATCTCCAAAGCTCCTGTATTAACCCACATAAGACTGAATGTGGCTGTTTGTCTGCTGAGCTCAGACAAGGAGATAATTGTCAAACCTCCTGAGGGAGACTTTTCCACCTGCGGGGAGCAAAGCAGCGTCTCCCCCCGGATCCTGGGGGGTAGGAAAGCCTTGCCTGGTGCCTACCCTTGGCAGGCCTCATTGCAGGTTCGGAAGAAGGGTTCCTTTGAGAAGTTCAGCCACGACTGTGGGGGTATCCTCATCCGCTCCTGCTGGGTTCTGACTGCTGCCCACTGCATGTGAGTGCGCCTTTTTCCTTGCACGCCAGTGTGCCTTTCTCATTACATGCCACTGCGCCTTCCTCACTATGTGCCATGTGCCTTCCTCCCTGTGTGCCAGTGGGCCTTCCTCCTTCTGTGTCTGCTCACATTTCGCACTGTATGCTAGTGCGCATTCCTGACGACCTACCAGTGCACCTTTCTCCCTTCGTGCCAGTGCACCTTCTTCACTCCATGTGTGTGTGCCTTCCTTACTGTGTGCCAGTGCACCTTTTTCACTCTATTCAAGTGAGCCTTCCTTGGTGCATGCCAGTGGACCTTCCTTACTCCATGCAAGCGTGCCTTCCTCACTGTGTACCAGTGTGCCTTCCTCCCTCCATGCCAGTGTGCCTTCCTCACTTTATGTGACTGCACCTTCCTCACTATGTGCGAGTGTGCCTTCCTCCCAGTGGGCCAGTGCGCCTTCCTTGCTCTCTGGGCCCTCTGAGCACAGTGGTCAGACCTTTGCAGTAGTGTCTCTGTGTTAATCTGTGTTCTCTTATAGTGAGGAGCACAATGACATGAGGGTTGTGCTGGGGACTTTGAACATCAAACGAGAGGATCCCAACACCCAGACTTTGAATGTCGTAGAGGCTATAATTCATGAGAAGTACCGTGAAACCTCCAATGTCTTGTACAACGACATTGGTGAGATTGTCATTCTTACCCGTTTAGGTGTTTCATTTGCATTTTTATAAAGCAAGATAGTTTTGCTGTTCAAACTAGGGCCTCATGTTGCACTCACACCTGACTCCACTTACTGACTACTCACAGATACTACATGAAGGCTTCACCCACAGTCTCAGTTAAGGCTTTTTCCATCCCTTTGACTCTGAGTCTCTGGGCATTTGCTTTCATTGATATGAGGAGGGGAGGTGATCACAGTCTGCATGTAGCAATGGCCTAAGTCTAACCTCAAACCGCTCAGCTCTGCTGAGACTGCAGGATGTGCGCGGACACTGTGCCAACGAGACAGACTCTGTAAAGACAGCCTGCCTGCCGGACAGAGCTTTCCCAGATGGGATGGAGTGTACCATCTCAGGCTGGGGAGCCACAGAGAACAGTGAGTGTTCCTGAGTGACTCACTGTCTTTCTCACTCCCTGTTTCTTTGTTTTTCACACACTGTATCACTGTGCTTCTCTCACACTCTGTGATGGTTTCTCTCACACTCTGAATCTCTGTTTCTCTCATATTGTTTCTGTGTCTCTTTCACTCTATGTGTTTCTCTCAGTCTATCTCTGCGTTTCATTCTCTGTATCTGTTTCACACTATGTATCTCTGTTTCTCTAACTCTGTTTCTCTATTTGTCTCACACATTCTATATCTGTTTCTCTCACACTCCCTTTATCTGTTTCTCTCACTCTGTATCTCTGCGTTTCTCTCGCTCTCTGTTTCTCTCACGCTCTGTAACCGTTTCTCTCACACTCTGTATCTCTGTATTTCTCTCACACTCTCTGTATCTGTGTTTCATTCACACTCTGGTATCTTTGTGTTTTTTCACATTCTATGTTTCTCTCACTCTTTCCCTGTGATTCTCTCACACTCTGTATCACTGTGTTTCCCTCACTGTCTGTGTATCTGTTTTTCTCACTCAGCATCTCTGTGTTTCTTTTACACTCTCATATCTCTGTGTTTCTCTCACAATCTTTATCTCTGTGTTTTCCCATAACAGTCCATGTCTCCAGCCAGCTCCTTCATGCTAGAGTGGTTCTAATCTCCCGGGAGCGCTGCATGGGGGAGAAGGTTTATGGGGACGTGTTGGATGACAGCATGCTCTGTGCTGGAAACATGAAGGGTGGCGTGGACTCCTGCCAGGTCCGAGTCTGTGTGTGTGTGTGTGTGTGTGTGTGTGTGTGTGTGTGTGTGTGCGTGTACAGTGTGTGTGTGTCTGTGTCTATGGGAGGCATGTGCACAGTATGTGTGTCTCTATAGTTACACAATCATACACTCCATGATAACTAGTGCCTCACTATCGACACAAGCATCCAGCAGAGCTGTTCCCTGTGCAGGGTGACTCTGGCGGGCCCCTGACGTGCGAGCGTGATGGGCGGCACTATGTGTACGGAGTGGTCAGCTGGGGTGACAGCTGTGGCCTGAGGAACAAGCCGGGCATCTACGCCCGAGTCACTCACTTCCTCGACTGGATCAACTCTAAGTTACCCGCCCTGTAACCTGAGCACGCTAAGTTAGTAATCATCATTAAAGTCTGCCAGCTCTTTTCAATGATACCAACACAGTCTGCTTTTGCCTGTGCTGTGTACCTCCTGCTGTTATATGAGATTTGTGTTTATGAGCAACCTGGTAAGGATTCATTCTGATGCTGTATTATCATGCTACAAAGTGATCAAGAGCTCATCTTTAACTGCGGGGGATGGCGTGGGGGGTGTATATACATGAAATAAATCGTTTTGCTGCAAAAGACTTTATTAGCAGAAACCTAAAGCAAATCCCAGTGAGGTTACAGCATACGCCTGACAGATGAGCCTGTTCCGCAATGAACTCCTGGAAGCTGAACATGGATCTCACACACAGACATCCACCAGCTGACCACTGACCGGCCCTAAAACTTCCCCCTTCATCCTGCTTCCCAGCCTTCATGCCAGCCACGACGATCAGCTCTGATCACATTCTGTAAGCCCTCAGTCCCAATCCTTTCCTTGGGAGCTAAAATATCTTAGACACACTGATTATTTCCGAACAGGGCTCACTGTAAACACTCGGGGATACAAATGGCGATGTTACAAAAGCGAAGATGGCTGTGAGTGGGGGGTGGAGGGTGATCTACTTGGTGGTCTTCTTCACCATATGGATGGTCTTCATCCTCTTCACGTGAAGGACCTCCATGGCATCAGGGTTTACAGCCGGTTGCTGGAGCTCCTCTGTGTTCTCCACCACTGCCATCTGCTGCTGCTGCAGCATGGTGAGAAAGACACTGGTCTGCAACTGATAAGAACCAGCGAAGAACCAGCGACCTGCTGGAGCTCAGGCCTTCAGTGCTGCTCCGGTATGTTGGGAACCCAGGGTACCAGGGAATCTCATTCATGTTTTGTTTATGACACTGATAGCAGTTCACTGTATGAGCAGTGTGGTCACTTTTCCACCAAACCAGGTAACGAATTTTTGGTAGTATGGTACTTCAGGGTCTTGGTTTTCCACTGATGTACAAACTGCTACCATCACTGAATGACATCACAGCACGAGCCGGGGTATTTTGTACCGAATTCAAAGAATGGCTGAAGTTTATTATATGGCGGGACGATGTGCGATATTAATAATAACATTGCGTGTTATGCACATGCAATTCTCACATCGCTAATCAGCTAGATTAAGATCAGGCTTTTTCAAACCTTCAATTCGGTACGAGCATTATAGCGCAGGGGATTTAAGTTTCACTAAAACATCTTTTTGCCATAGGAAAAAAAAAAGTTTTGAAGTTTTGTGATTTTAATGATTATTCCTTTTCAGGGTTTTCATCTAGTGTATATTTAAAAATCAGTTTAAAATTTACCTTGCTTTTGCATAAATGCTGCACACGTTCTCTGAGACAATCATCATCATTTTCATCCTTGCTGTTTAAATCACTCCTAGACGGGTGCGTGATAAATTTATGCAGAACTCCTTTTTTGCTTTATAAGTACCTCAGTATTTATTACAACAAATCCCATTGAAATATTTTTACATTTTCCAATACAGTACTACTTTATTTAAATACTTAATTTCTTACGCAGTCCTGATTTTGTGTCTGTTCCTCCAACCAAATTGAATATTACTTTTATTTTTCTTTGTTTACTGTTGATTTGAGTCTGAAATATTTTTTGAAGATAGTGGTTGTATTACATTTCAGAATTAGGCTATTTACAAAACCAGTGTACTAAAAAAGTATGCTAGTTGGTTTGGCACTTTAGGTACCGGAACCTTTGGTACTGGTACTCGACCGGAAGTCAGTGGAAAAGGTAAAGTACAAGAAGTACCGTACCAAAATTATGGTATCTGATGTGGTGGAAAAGCGCCCTCTGTAAAACAGAAGGTTTACACAAAGACCAAGCGAGAAAGAATGACAGAACAGAGAAGAAGACAGAAGGAGGACAGAGTAAAGGGTGGCAGAGCAAGGGCACTGAAAGCAGGGAGAAAAAGGCTGAGAAAAAGAGTTGAGATGTATATCTCAATAGGTGTGGTCATATTGGCTAGCTGGCCTGTCCCTCACCATCATCTGCTGATACTGGGCTATGGCCTGTTCAGGGTCCAGCCCCTCAGCCAATCCCAGCTCGGCAGCCCGCCGGGCCATCTCCACCTTGTGGGAGCCGGGGGGGGTCCAGCCAACACCTCGAATCCAGTTCAGGTCTGATTTATAGTTCAGCTGAGAAAAGGAATCAAAAACCTTTCGTTATGAGGTCATTTCTCCCAAGGAAGGAAAAGGTAGCAGAGAAAGGGAGGGGGGTTAGAATTGGGGAGGGGTTCTGGAGGACCCTCACAATGGTGACTGATGGGGCTGTGTTGTTAGTGTGTCGGCGGTGTATCTCTCGGTGTGGGCGGGGCCACTCACGTCACTCTGCAGGCCATAGGCCCGCTTGGCGTGCTTCAGGGCCAGCTGCTCGGGGTCACAGGTGTAGCTGTGCAGGTGCTGCCGGTAACCGCGGTTGCTGGCCTGCGCCTGGCTGCGCCGTGCCTGCAGGAACTCGGGCTGGTCGGCGTGCAGCCGGTACTGCGAGCGGCTCTCCTGCGACTGCTTCTTGTACTGGTGGCTGCTTTGGAGCTTGCTGACGGCCAGTGAGTGCTTGATGCGGGGGTCGTCCTCCACGCAGAGGGCCCCCACCTGGTGGCCCTTCTCCTTTACGAACGCCTCCTTGTAGCGGAACTGAGGGATGGCAAACACATGACCTGAGAGCCTGTCCCTCCTCCATCACAGACCCGCCCTTCCTAACACAAGACACAGTGATTCACTGGCTATTTGCACCCGGACAGCTTTGATCTTCACTTATATCCAACTTGCTCCCATATGAGACAGAAAGGCATAGGTCAGAGTGGGGCAGTTTTCAGGCCGAGGGCCTCACTCAAAGGCCTGGCAGTGATATGATTACTCTGCCGACCATGGGATTGGATCCAGTGACCTTTTGGAAGTGGACACAAAACTCTAACCCGCAAACAACCATATAGAAGTTTTGCTCTTGTTCTGTATTTCTTCTCCCAGTTATTCTGAGCTACTGGAGTTCCCCCATGCCGCGTAGTGAGTCCTGACACTAGAGAGCCTTCCTTAGGGGACCCAACACCAAGCAGCCAAGTGGCAGATATATCAGTGCAGGCCAACAGCAAATTGCAGAAGTCTGGGAAGCCTGTAGGGGATACAGGCTGAGATGCTGTAACACAGTGGAAGGGACAGACTTACGTCACTGGCAATCTCTCTGGATGCTTTCGCGGTCTGGAAGGGAATGGCATCCAGCCTCAGGTCATAGCCGCCTGAGCGCACCTGCTCCCCAGATGTCCTGTAGGCCTTCTGCAAGCAGCAGCCAGAGACGGGCAGGTCAGCTGGCTGTATGTCACACAGTCAGGCGGGTGCTAGTAATGTGAACCTCACCTCGCTGACATGCTGGGCGTTCATCCGTGCCCTGATGAAGTCCGGGTGGTCGACAGGTAATGTGTATCTATGTAGGGCATCCGAATCTCCTGCCCGGTACAGCCGCTGGAACCAGAGAAAAACAAAGCTCGCCACACCCCCACTTAGGACACACCCATGTGGCAATAAACCACACACCCATGTGGCAATAAACCACACCCCCACTTAGGACACACCCATGTGGCAATAAACCACACACCCATGTGGCAATAAACCACACCCCTACTTAGGACACACCAATGTGGCATATATACATACACATATTTAATAACATAAAAACCATTTAACATTAACAGACACAGTCAAAGGACAGACAGTGTGACATCACTTAGGGTTAGGGCTGCACTGGCTGTACCTCATTGCACTGTAGGTAACTGTTCTTTGCATGGACAATATCGGGAGAATCAGCAACAGATGTGAATTTCAGCCTGTCTGGAAGCTGCCGATATTTTTTCTGCAGTGCAAGGAAAAGAAAATGGAAAACCTGATTACACATATACTGTACAAACGAACATATACACAGCACAAACACACATAAAAGCAATACATACAGCACAAACACACATACAAACACACACACACAGCAGTCATACCACCTGCAGTTCATACTAGGTAATCCATCTGAAGGTAAGCAGGTTTGGGCCTGGTCTTTACTTAGATAGGAAAGCAGGGTTGCTGCTGGACAAGGTGTCGGTGTGGCCAGCAGGTTAGCCCATCCTGTGGCCTGTGTGGACCCCAATGCCTCAGTGCAGTAATGGGGACACTGTGGCCGACAGGGGAGCCCATCCTGTGGCCTGTGTGGACCCCAATGTCCCAGTGCAGTGATAGGGACACTGTGGCCAACAAGGGAGCCCATCCTGTGGCCTGTGTGGACCCCAGTGCCCCGGTGCAGTGATGTGGACACTGTGGCCAACAGGGGAGCCCATCCTGTGGCCTGTGTGGACCCCAATGCCCCAGTGCAGTGACGGGGACACTGTGGCCAACAGGGGAGCCCATCCTGTGGCCTGTGTGTACCCCAGTGCCCTAGTGCAGTGATGTGGACACTGTGCTCTAAAAATGGTGCCATCCTTCAGATGAAACATAAAACCAAGGTCCTGACCGTCTTGGGTCATAAAAGATCCCTGGGTATCCCACTGTAGCCCTTTAAAATATGGCCTCCTAATCATCCCCTATATCTAACTGGTGAATTCTCTCCTGCCCCTTCACCACCTTAGCTACTGCGTGGTGAGCACACTTGCGTAGAATGGCTGCCATCTCATCCAGGTGCAGGCTACACAGTGGTGGTTGGTGAAGTGGCTTCTGTGACGTGCTTTGGGTGACTTAAAAAGCGCTATATAGATGTAACATTCATTCATACACACAGAAACACATATGCACTGTCCAAACACACACAGCACTCTCACCTTATGAATGAGTCCACTGTCTCCCTTTCTCACCTCAATAGAGAGCTTTCTCTCTCTCTCTCCCTCCCACCCAACTTCTTCCCTCTCTCACTTCACTGGCTCTCTCTCTCTCGCTCTCTCCATCCCTCCCTCACCTCACTGGTGAGCTCTCTCTTTCTCTCCCCTGCCTTCCTCCCTCTCTCACCTCACTGGTGAGCTCTCTCTCTCTCTCTCCCTCACCTCACTGGCAAGCTCTCTCTCTCTCTCTCTCCTTCCCCCTCCCTCCCTCCCTCTCTCCCTCGCCTCACTGGCAAGCTCTCTCTCTCCTTCCCCCTCCCTCCCTCACCTCACTGGCGAGCTCCCCTGCCTTCTTGGCTGATTCCAGTTGTGGTGTTCCCAAAGCCTCCCAGGCTACACCCTTCATGAAGTTCAGATCCGACCTGTAAAGTTTCTGCAGGAGACAGAAACAGGATGTGACCAAAAACTGAGCTGAAACATAGTCCTCTCCAGCCGTGGGACTGCTTGGGCCTGACAGAGCCAGAGGAACACCCTGGTGCTGCCCAGACCGCCGGCCTGCCCGCTGCCTCACCTCACTCTGTAGCTCATAGGCCTTCTTAGCCTGCTGCACCTTCATGTCGTCCGGCAGCACTGTGTACTCGTGGAGCCTCTTCCTGTAGTCCAGGTCACTGGCCAACGCCTGGGCCTTCTTGGCCTGGCTGAGCTGCATCATGTCCAGGGAGAGGTGGTAGCCCGCACTGGCAGAGCGGGAGTGCCGCCGGTACTCCTGCTCGCTCTGCAGCTTGGCCACCTGCAGGCAGTGCAGGAGCTGCGGGTCGTCCAGGATGCTGCGGGCGCCAATGTGCTTCCCTTTCTCCAGCAGGAAATCGTGCTTGTACTGGTACTGAGGGGCATTGGCACAGCAAAGGAGGTGCTCAGTAGAGGGAGCCATTTATACAGGAGCATAGAAAGAAGCACGTGAGAGTGGAAGGAGGCAGGAGAGCAGGGAGGTGGAGGCTCCCAGCATGCAGTGTGGCTCCGCCCCCTCAAGCCTCCTATACTCACATCGCTAGCGATGCCCGTCGAGGTCTTGGCTGCCTGGAATGGGATGTCCTGCATGGTCAGCTTGTAGCCCTGGGCTCTCAGGCTCTTCCAGGACTCCCTGTATTTAATCTGTAATCAGAGGGCAGGACTGGAGCACAGGAGAAGCCAGAAGTGCTTTCAACAGCATCAAACACACTCATACAACACAACATGGCTGCGATGTAAGCATTATAACATTCCTACCTCACTGAAGTTGGCTGCGTTGATCTTGGCCTGCGCGATCTCCGGCCGCTCCGCTGTGAGGGTGTAGCTGTGCCTGAAGCTCTCAGCAGCCTCCCTGTATAGCCGCTGCAGACAAGGGACAAAGAGAGCAGGCAGTCATGCTCGACACGTTCCCATCATGGTTGGAGTCACGCTCAGGCATGTTTCCATAACGGGGGAGTCACGCTCCGGTGTGTTCCCGTCACGGGAGGAGTCACGCTCCGGTGTGTTCCCGTTACTGAGGAAGTCACACTCGGACATGTTCCCATCACAGGAGGATTCAGACTCGGGCGTGTTCCCGTCACAGGGGGAGTCACGCTCGGTGTGTTCCTGTTACTGATAGGGTTACACTTGGGTGTGTTTCCATTGCAGTGGGAGTCACACTTACGCAGGTGTTTGCATTTTCCTGTCACTAAGGGAGTGATACTCAGGTGTGTGTGTTCCCATCAGAAAGGAAGTCACATTCAGGGGTGTTCCTGTCACGAAGTGAGTCACACACAAGTATACGCATGGGAGTCAGATTCAGGGATGTGTGTGTTCCTGTCAGGGATGTGTGTGTTCCTGTCAGGGATGTGTGTGTTCCTGTCAGGGATGGGTGTGCGTATCCATCAGGGAGCCAGGCAGCCATACCACTCAGATTACAGCATCTCACCTCGTTGCTGATCTTGTTGCTGAACTTCGCGTGGACGATGTCTGGCGAGTCAGCGACAGAGGTGTGCTTGAAGTGGAACGGATGCTGCCTGTACTTCCTCTGGCATGGAGAAGTGGCAGGCAGTTAGAATGCAGAATTTTAACCACCAATTTAAAGCCTGGGACTTGCCAATTAATTCCCCAGAGGTTCTGTCTGAACTGCTCAGCTTGATAAAATCACTTAGGACGAAAAGGACAGTTATAGAAACAAAATAATTTTAATAAAAACTGGATCACTTTTCGTATGTGCAAATGTTTAACATCGATTAATCCTGCATGTTAAAACTATACTTATGAAAGAACCAGAAATCTGTGGGTCACATCTGCTAACTATAGTAAAGCTGCCCATCTCAGAGTAAGGGTCACTGTACTGAACACAAACAGTGAGATAACAGTAATGTGCTGATTCACCTCACTGATGAGGTCAGAGGCGCGTTTGGACCCCTCGATCTGCACGGCACCGGTGCTGATCCAGGCTGCCCCCCGCAGGAAGTTCAGGTCAGATCTGTAGTGTTTCTATAGGGAAGCAAACATTGAGCCGGTGGGATCTACAGGACATTCACATTGCCCTCTGCATTAAAACATGTCATGAACATTAAAGCCATTTTCTTTGCATTAACCTTGGGAATTTCCTCCTGTAGCCAAACTAGGCTTCTGAACTTCTTGTCAGGGTATTTAATTATGAGTTTAGCTTTGTGCTCAGAATCTCATTTCCCTAATACTTGCATATTGCACTTTGGTGTGTTATAAAGTCCAATGCGTATGCAGCGAGAAGCATACGATGTGGGAGAGTGCAGTGAGGGAGCATGCAGTGAGGGAATGTGCAATGAGGGAATATGCAGTGAACGAGTATGCAGTGGGTGAAAAGTGCCGTGAGGGATTGTGCAATGATGGACTGTGCAGTCAGGTGGCATGCAGTGAGGGAGCATTCAGAGAGGGAGCGTGCAGCGAGAAGCATACAGTGTGGGAGAGTGCAGTGAGGGAACAGCACCTCGCTCTGCAGGATGGAAGCCCTCTTTGCAGCCTGCAGCTTCAGATCATCGGGCAGGGCGGTGTAGTTGTGCAGGGTCAGCCGGTACTCCTTATCACTGATCAGAGACTGGGCCTTTTTGGCATGGATCACTTCCAGCATGTCCATGGACTGGTGGAACTGGGAGAGCATCTTTGCAGACGACTTCTTGTATTTGAGCTGGGGATGAAGGCAGTATCCATGAGTGGGTGGAGGAGCTAGGAATTGAGCCATCCTAGAAATGTTTGAACAAAGCTGTCTGGCAGCAGTTCCAGGTCCCTTTTTTAGTATCTACTCCAGACTTAGGGATTTTTCATTTGAACACAAATTCAAATGGGGCTTATAGCAATAAACTTGGCGATTGCTTGAGCACAAACAGTGCAAGGAATAGAGACAGGAGAACGCAGCAAAAATTGAACCGATGGAATTATTTTATACCTCAATTACATTTAATGCATTAATAAATTCCTTTTTATTTGCATTTCCATTTTTCTGCCTGGGGAATTTTGATCGATAATCAATATGCTTTTGTCTAATATCGCATATTAGTGGGATAACATTACTTCCTTTTTTATTCTGTGGAAGAGTTCTGCTGGCCAGATTTAATAACACAGCGTAAACATGTTGTATAAATAAAATACAAATGAAAGGATCTGAGCCACTTTGATCACGATTGATCCCCCAATAGCCACCAAAATGACTTATTCATTCTCCATTGCTTTGGGTTGGCAGTATACTTTCGTATGAAATTATGTGTAAAGTTTAACATACAAGCTTTTGTGTCTCCCATACTTATTTAGCATAATGGTCCCAGTTCCTGTTGCGCGGCGTGAAACCGACACATCAAAGCGACCAGGAGCTAAAAAAGTCCCAGTTCAGACAGCCAAGGAACTTGTAACCAGGTGCAGGAACTTCGGTGTGAAAGCACCTCACGCTGTGAGTCTGGGGTGGAGCAAAGCAGCTTTAACCTGTCACTGTACAGACTGTCTCACTGCCACTCACATCGCTCTGCAGCTCTCCAGACCGAACCACGTGGCTCATGTTGATGTCGTCCTGCACCCCCTTCAGGCCGATCATGTGGCCCTTGCTCTTCTCAAACTCCTCTTTGTACTTATGCTACAAACAATCACATTGGGTGGAGCGTTAGGCTTTGACCTCACATCTCTCACATCCCTCACATCTCTCACATCCCTGAAATAATTATTCTCTCCAAATTGGAAAGCCTTTCACCACCTCTGCCCATCTTCACACAAGAAACACATGCAGAATTTTCCAGAGACATACTCACATCATTGAGGATGTCTGTGGATGCTTTTGCTGCTTGGAAAGGTATAGCATCCAGTCGCAATTTATATCCAATGTCCCTGAGCTTGGTCCAGGACTCTTTATAGCGTGTCTGTAAGGAGGAAGGCTTGCCTCAGTATAACGGAGTCAATAACACTTAAAGAATTACCTGAGGCTAATAGTGTTAATTACACATAATTAATTACCTAAGGTTAATAATGCCAATTACACATGGACAACTACCTGAAGTTAATAGTACCAGTTACACATAAACAATTACTCTGATCATTAACCTTACTCTCTGAGTAAGAAGATTGTACTTCCACTTTTACATGTTTAATCTTTTGTATTGTGTTGTATAAAAATCTGGTTAATACCATAAAGAAACTGCACACATACGTTACACTCCACCTTGAGGCACCTCCTCCCTCAGAATCTCTCTATGCTATATTGCCCAACAGAAGTCGGCTTCATCTGTGCACCCACTGATACACATGACCCAAAAAAAAGGGCAAGTCTGCAGCTCACCTCACTGAGGTTCATGGCGTTGACTTTGGCCTGGATATGTTCAGGCAGCTCGCTGGTCAGAGTATACTGGTGCTTCATATTTTCCCCCTTCTCCCGATAAAGTCTCTGAAAAGTAAACACCTGTGAGTGGTACAATCTGCCCCCCCTCTTCAGCCTGTGAGTGGTACATCTGCTCCCCCTCATCAGCTGGTAAGTGGTACAATCCATTCCCCCACCTCAGCCTGTGAGTGGTACAGTCTGCTCCCCCTCTGCATGGTCTCTTTCACCATTCTGTGTACTGATTTGGAATGTTTTATATGTGTGATTAGTTTGGTTTGTCTTACTCTGTGTGTGTGTATGTGTGTGTGTCTGTGTGCATGTGACATGTGTGTGCGAGCGGGTTTACCTATTCTTATGGGGACACAATGTCCCCATAACGTGATAAATATCCGTTTTTTTTCCCTTATGGGGACCGGTTTCCTGGTCCC